>JAAAKG020065064.1:0-17627 GCA_010014905.2 Druon quercuslanigerum
GAATCAGTCCCATAGCGCGGAGCGAAAAGCTACTACAATTTTTGGTAATAATAAGTTCTGAAACTAGACGACTATTTAGTCCCATATTTTTTTCCGTGTACTGTTGATTAAACGGTTCGGCCTGTTCGAGGAAATGGTTCTCCCGAATCATGGGAGCCGTTCTACTAAACAGAAGTGACGCTGTTCACTGTGTGATTGGCGCGACAATTGTATGCGTGTTGGGTGAGCGGCTCTACCAAACTTCTCTTCGTGCACTGAACTACGTTGGACAGAACTAGCAACAATACAAAAACATAACTGGCAGTGACTTTAAATGGATTAAAAAGTCAATCATTGATGTCAAGACGATTATCCCGAATCTTATACGAAAACTACCATCCTACTTCTTCTTCGACAGACAGATGGTTCAAGTCAAAGGCGTACGCCAAGAAGTAACATCAGGACATCAGTTACACCTCGCAGTCCAGATACATTGGAAGAAGAAATTAACGATCTCACAAGTGAAAATGAAGCGGACGAGGATCATGATCTTAAAAAAACAAACACGATTCCTTTGGATGAATACGATTACCTGGACGTAACTAGAAAAACAAGGTAATTTTTTTTTGTAATACAGGTGTCCCAATACTCAAAATACTCATTTATATTTTTGAATACCTCATAACAAATAAAATCGAAAATAATAATAACCATTTGTTGCAATTTGTTGTAAATGACAGTGTGTGCGAAAAAATCTGAGGCTGCATAATGTCAACTTTGCAATATCTTTTCCTTTAGTTTAGATTACACGCTGAATTATTTTAACTTTCTTCGAGTATTTTGAATTATGCAGGATTCACCTATACTTCTTTGAATTCTTATAAAGTTTGTTTTAAATTCTTTTGAGACTTTACATTACGTCATGAATTATTTCAAATTTCTATAAGTTTCCTGAATTCGATAAATTCTGATAAATTTTATCAATTGTCTGACGTCTTTCGAATTCTCTTAATTCATTCGTATTCTCTAAATTCTTTGAATTGTGTCAATTATTTTTAACTCTGCTAATTTTTTTGCAGTCCGTGAATTCTTCTGAATTCGCTGAATTCTTCTCCATTAATATTTGTTCTGAATTCCCGAAATTGTTCTGAATTGTCTTAATGCCTCTAAATTCTTCTGAATTCACCTGAACTTTTTGAATTGTTCTAAATTTTTGGAATGTTTCTGAATTATTCTGAATTATAATGAATTTTCTGAATTTTTATCCTGTAGAATACGCTTTCAATTATTTTAACTTTATTCGATTTTTTATCTCTGTGAAATTCACGTATACTTCTTTCAATTCTTCAAAAGTTTTCTTTAACTCTCTTGAAAACTTCACAATATGCCATGAATTATTTTGAAATTCTCCAAGTCCTCTGAATCCTCCTGAATACTCCTAAATTCTTCTTAATTCTCTTATTTCTTCTCAATTCTTTAAATACTTCTGAATTCCCTGAATTATTTTAAATTCTTCTGAATTCCCTAGATTCTTCTGAATTCCCTGAATTCTTTTGACTTCTCTTAATTCGTTAAAAATTCTCTGAATTCTTTCAAGATTTTCTAAATTCTTTTGTGTTATCTGAACTTTCCTTAATTATTCTGGAATCTCTGATATCTTCTGTATTATCTGAATTCTTTTCAATTCTATAAACTATTTTGAACTTCTCTGAAGTTATTTTAAACCGATTCAGATCTTTCAAATTCTTGGAATTCCCTTGGAATTCTCTTTCAATAATTTCCAACTTTGCTGGCATTCGGCGTCTTCTAAAAAATGGATAGGAATTTCTTGTCAAAATGAGACATTTAGTCACGTCTAAAATGTGAATAAGAGTTTTTCGTCAAAATAAGACTTTCTGTTGTGTTTTCTGGTCAAAAAACTACGAAAAAAATATTATTCATTAATTCCAACTATGCCACTGTCAATAATGCATTTTTTCTGAACTTCATGAGAAGTTTAAATAATTTCCAGCTGTGGTGGGATTTGGAATATTTGTAAAAAGAGGTAAGAGTTTGTCATCTTAATAATAATATGACCTTGTATAAGTTCTTCTATAATGAAGCAATTACACACAAAAAATCGTTTTAAACTTAAATTCAAGTCATGCGACTGAAAGTTATGCATTATTTTCTTAAAATAATGGGAAGTTTCAATCATTTCCAATTTTGCACACATTTGATAACATTTAAAATGTGAATAAGAGTTTCTTGTTAATATGAAACTTTACCTGTTACCTGCTCTGTTTAAAAAACGAGAAGAAAAATTAACCATAATGTTCAATCATGCCACCGGAAGCAATGCATTATTAAAAAAAACATTAGAACGTAAATAATTTTGAACTTTGGAGGTATTTGGCCTATTTTTAAAAATAGGTCAAAATTTTTCGTCAAAATGACACCTTTTTCGTTATATGCCCCAATCAAAAAAATACTAAAAAAGTTTTTGAAATATAAATGTCAATAATGCCACTAAAATGTATGCACTATTTCCTAAAAATAATGAGAATTTTCAATAATTTCCAAAGCTGACAAAGCTGGCATTTGGAATAATTTACAACATTGCTGACTTTGCCTGTTGTCATATCTGTCCAAAAAACTACCAGAACAACTCTTAGAAGATGAGTTTCAATCATTTCGCTGGAAGTAATGCATTGTTTTTGTAAATAATATGAAGTATATATAATTTTCAACTTGAGTGGTATTTAGCGTAATTTAAAAAATAGGTAAGAGTGCATTGCATTTTTTCTTAAATCATGATAAGCGTAAAAAAGGTCAAAATTTGGTGGAATTTGGTCTATTTTATAAAAAATGTGAGAGTTTATCGTCAAAATACTCCTTTATCCCAGTCTGTCGTCCAAAAGAGACTTTATCTGTTATCTCTCCTGTTTAAAAAACTACCTAAAATACTTTAAAAACATCAGCTTCAATCGTGTCATCAGAAGTAATGCATGATTTTCAGGAATCGAGAGGTGTTAGTAATCGGCAACAATAATTCTAATCAGTCGTCAAAATAAAGGCTTGCCTATTTGATTCATTGAAAGAAAAACTAACAAAGTGATGGATCGCAATGTGTAATCATCTAATTAGGACTAAACAGGTTTTGCATTCTTCACGCACGTATAAAAAATTTCCAAGATTCTTTTCGTGGCTAGAATTTTCATCTGAGATAAAGATCCTGGTCGAATATATTTTAGGACGATTTCACTTAGTTTCGTTAATTAGCGAAAAGTCTTTAATCTAAAATGAAGCTATCGGTATAGATGTTGTTCAAAAATTATTATTTGGAGGTGTGTGTATGATTTACTCGATAACTTCAATTGAATTATAATTAAAATAAGAAAAGAAAATTATTGAAGATAATTGAATTATCTGGCAAGAATTCCTGAAGATTCAGGGAATTAAAAAGATATAAAAGGAAGTTCAAACGAATTTGAAGTCTATTCTAATGTTTTCAGAATAATTCAAAAGCATTAAGAGAATTCAGTGGTTTCGTGAGAATTATAAAAATTCATATCAGTTTAAATATGTCAGAAAAATTCAAAATAATTCAGAGAATTTTGAAAGAATTAATATAATTTAAAAGACTTAAGATAATTCCAAATACTTTAGATAATACAACAGAATTCAGAGAATTTAATAATAATTCGTAGAATTTTAAAGGACCGCACAGAATTTTAAAAATTAATTCTAAGAATGCATTTGCATAAAATAATATTTAAAGTAATTGAAGGAAGTCAAAACAATTCAACGCGTATTCTAAAGATGTCGAGGGAATTCAGAAACCTTCAAAAGAATATAAAATACTAATTAAATTAATATTTTCTAGAGAATTCAAAAGTTGCAAGTAACTTAGAATATATTCTAATGATTTTAACTAAATCAAAAAACATGCATAGCAGGTTAGAGTGTTCGCAAAAATTCAAAATAATTCACAAAATTCAAGAGGATTAAGAGAAGTTTTGAAAGATCACGAGAACGAAAAAAAATTCCGAGAATTCAAAAGATTCTAGAGAATTTAAAAGAATTCGGACAATTGAAAAGATATGAGGGAATTCAGAATAATACAGGGCAGTTCAGAGAATACAAATGTTTGGTGAAATTTAAAACAATTGATGATATATTGTATATCATCAATCCAGAGGAAGTTAAAATATTTTAACGTGTTTTCTAAATATTCCAATAAAATTAAAAAATTAAAAAGATATGAAGGAGTTAAAACAAACGTATTGTGTATTCTAATCATTTCAAAATAATTCGAAAACATAAAATCTAAGAGATGTGAGAATTAAAAAATGCAGAACAGTTTAAAAAGTTTCAAAAAATTCAAAAGAATTTAGAAAAGTTATAAGAATTCAGAGAATTTAAAAGAATTTAGAGAATTCAGAATAATTAAGACAATTCAGGAGAATTCACGGAGTGCCAAAGAATTCACAGAATTCAAAAGAATATACAGAATCTCAAAAGGATTAACAAAATATAAAAGAGTTTAGAGAACTCAAAAGATTTTAGTGAATTAAAAAGAATTCAACAATCTCAGGAATTTAGAATATCTCAGGAGAATTTAGAGAATACAGAAGAATTGGAGAAATTCAAAATAGTTTATGGTGTATTTTAAAGATTTCACGAGAAATTAAAAAAAGCTTTTCAAGAATTCAAATAAGTACAAATAAATTCTAAGAATTCGTTTGAAGTTGCTATGTAAAGTTGCACCATGGGCAATGACACGGTCTCAGCTTTTTACGTTCTCATTCATGAGAGTGTAATGTAATCGTCCAAATTTTCGATCTCTGGTTTTTAACGAATCTTTACGTTTCAGCACTCAAAAAGTACGAAAATAATAAAATTATGTCGGTGTCTGTCTTTCTGTGTGTGTGGTTACCTGAATTTTGTAGCCTCGCTAACTTTGAAAGGATTTGTCAAATCAAGTTAGCCTTTAATAGCCTTCTTAAGGTTCCCAAAATGAAGCTTAATTTCCTTAAGCAGAAATTTCTAACAAGAATTAAAAAATTCAGAGCTTTTTCAAAAGTTGAAATTTTTTTCTCAAAATTTGTCATTTTTTTTTAATGTTAGAATTTTTTTGACATTTTTTTATAGATGGGTAGAAGACTTGCAAATTATCCAAATAAAATTTTCAATTTCGAAATAGAAAAAAATGTTTTTCTGATAGATTAGGAAATTTCATTCAAATTCTTCACTATATATTAAATATATTTAGGAGCTATCTTAATAAAATTGGTTAGTTGGACAAAAATTCAAAAAGTTAGAGCTTTTTCAAAATTCCTCAAGAAATTTCTTAATTAGACAAAAGTTTAAAAAGTTGGATCATTTTCAAAAATATGCAATTTTAGTTTTTAAGAGATCTGTAAGTTTAAAGCGTTGTTTTCAGTAGATTTTAATAAGATTACACATTATCTTGATGAAGTTTTTCAATTGGATACAATTTATCGAGCGACAAGCGCGAGTTTCGTAATGATAATGTAATCATCAAAGCCGTAGGTGCTTTGAAAACATGCGCGTCGTTTAACTATTGCACTCCATACCGGCTTGGTAGATGTTAATATATTCTCTTTGAGGATGCCAGTGAATAGCTTGTAACTGGTATTTAAACCAACTATGGGACGATAATTCTTTGGACTTCATAAATCTCCGGTCTCAGGGATTAGTACAGTGCATCTTTCCACTAACCTATATCTAGTAAAAATTTGGATTGATATTTCTTAACCTATTAAAATTTATTTGTTACTTTTTTTGAAAATTTTGAAAACTTTGAAAAAGCTCTAATTTTTTGAACTGTTGTCTAATCGAAAAATTTAACGGAGATAGTTTCTAAATATATTAGATATCTAGTCACAAATGTAAATGAAATTTCGTAATCTATCAGAAAAAGTATTTTTTAAAATATTTTTCTGAACATTTTTTAAGTTTTCAAAAGTTTATAACTTTTCTAATTTTCATCGACTGGGAAAATTGTATTACAATAATTTGCAAGTGTTCTACCTATATATAAGAAACTTTGACAAAAATTTTTTAAATTTGAAGAAAAGAAAATCAAATTTAGGAAAATGCTGTACATTTTTTATTTTTCGTTGGAATCGGTTGGACAAATCCTTCAAAAGTTTGCGTGGCTACAACATTCAGGCAACAGGCAACCTTTCATACAGACATACATACACACAGAAATACATCCAGGTAGACAGACATACATACACCTACAAGATTTTATGTTTTTTGATTTTGTGAGTGTCGAAACGTAAAGATGCGTTAAAAACCGCAGATCGAAATTTTTGACGATTACATTACACTCTCATGAATGAGAATGTAACAATAGAGTCAAAGAGACATAGATGCACGTTGATGCGAATGAATTCCTTATAGTAAAAACCTGGCACAAGATGCGACAGACGACCGGGCGTGATCGATTCCAAAGAATCGGTACTCGAGCTCAAGAATTCGAATCCTTAAAGGAATCAGACTTAATTCTGAGATCTTTAGTGCAATAATATCGCAAGTCTTAGTCAGGAGTACTGAAGCATCATTACTTCGATTGTCCTTAAGCGCGGAGATCGCCTTCTAGTAAATTACAGAGGTCAAATTTCTGAGATCAACATTTTCAGGGAGAAAATCAAGAAGAGCAGTCTTATGTAGCTTCCGTTAATTTGTCGATTCTGAGAAATATTTTTGATCTCCTAGTTTTCATGTTGGCATTATTCGCTATCAGCAAAGGTGGTCTAACTGGAACGGATGGTATGTTTGCTGGAGGATGCTCTTATTCTTTCTGATAAAGAGCTTAATATCCCCCTTTATTCAAAAAGGATACCTGATCTTTTAAAGACTGAGGCGTTTTATAAGAACTATTTAGGTGCGCATTGATCCTCTTCGCACCTGTTAGCTTCCTTGCCAACAGTTAATGATACCCCTCCTGAATAGATCCATCATTCAAAACATTGTTCTTTCGTTTATCCGGTGGCAATGTCTGGTGGTACTCTCGGTTCGACCCTATTGCCACTCCCAACTGAACCATGTCCATCATCCAAAAAAAGCCTATTGTTAGACGTATTGATGCAATTTCCGGGCAGTGACAAAGGATGTAAGTAGCTGCCTCATCATCCCTTCCATACAGATGTCATTGGGGGCTTTCTGCGAGCCACATTTTTTTTCTGTGATACCTGAGGTTTCCAAATTCTATAAACCTTTCTTCTAGGACTTTGAATTTATTTCTCATGACCTTGAATATTTCCTTCGCTCGGTTTCAATTTAGCTTTGAACCCAAGAGCGTTTTGTTCTGTCTGCAACCAGAGGCTAATCACCACTCATTCTGGTGCTCCTGGGTCAGTTAACTATTGATTGCTTCAGTCACTAGCCTACTAGAAATGCCCAAAAGTAGCTCGGGTCCAGTGAATTTTTCTCTTGCTGCTAGTTTTTATAGCCTGCCCGAGAACTCGTTGCCTTTTATGCCACTGTGTCTAGGTATTCAAAGTAGAATTACTCGGTTTTATGTCGCTAAGTTGTTAAGCGCCATAAGACACTGCCATACTCATAGCAAAGTAGTCATTGTTTCATTTAGGGCTGCTGTCTAAGCAGATGTGGACGTTTCTTTTGTTGCCATACTCCTTTGCCTTGAAGGCGCACTGAAGCATGGCCGTAGACTCAGATGGTAAAATAGTGACTTAGGATCGCGACTGTGAAGCCCATTTCATTCTTTTTGCGATATACACCGGCTCCTGCATTCTATTTGTTCCTGGAACTACCTGTACACTAGTTGTGTCCATAAATAGGCAGGTGTACCTCGCCATTAACCCATATCTCCTTCGTGGATAGGCTATCTCGATACTTCTTGTATAAGAAGTAGCGAGGGGGCATTTTGTCTCTGAGCATGCTCAGGGTTGGCCTCCTCACAATGTAGGTTGGGGTCCGTATTGCTGTTGAGATCCTTCTGCGCTCGTGCCATAACATCTTCTTATCTAGAATGGTACTAACAAGGAAAGGTCCCGAGGTTTACCTTACCGATTTCTTTCATCTTGCGATATGTTGTAGTACTTCAAAAAATATTAGACACGTATTTTTTTTAAGTTCTAATTCGTCGATTTAAGGGGTGAAAATCGCGCCAAAAGTTCACCCCTAAAAACAGTTTTTTTTCAATATCTCATGAACTATTTAGAGTTTTTTATCAAAATTTATATCAAAATCTTTCTTTTGAAAATGCGTCCCTATGATGACAGTTTTTGTGCAAAAGGGTTACAACCCTTTATTGGGGGGAAGGGGGGGGGGGGTAATTTGCTTTTTTTTACTATTTCTCGACAGAAATTGTATAAAATCAGCTCGATTTTGTTAAAAATTAAAGTTTCATGAACAAATAGAAATATTTAGTTGATGAGTTTCGAGCATTTCCGAGAATTTCGGTAAAAAAAATTTTTAAGGGTGTCTTACCCCTAGACTTGTTTTATTGTTCTGCGCTTATGTAGCATGTTATTCATTGAATAACTTTCAAAAATTAATTAATTATTATACGTATATAACCTCTTACTTTTAATAATCCTTTAAATTCATAAATTAATTCATTGATTCAAAAGCTTGATACTCCGAAAAATGACCATTAATAATTATGCTAAAGTGCGATAAAATGTGCTGGGTTTTAAACATTTTTCCAATGATTATCATTATTGTTCCACATATAAACCCTGACGCAGTTTAATTTTTAAAATTTTCATAAATAATCTATTTATACCATTGTCATTTCAAATATTAATTGTGAAAACATTGTTTGCTGCCGAAACCATTCATAATAATAAATTCTGGATGAAAGCAACTAATACTATGTGTATACTTTTTGTCCACAATTTTATATCTTAAAATGTAAGTCAACTTTATATCTTGAAAAAAAATTAAAGTAAAAGTACATACTATGCCCATACTATATTGAACCTTATTTAACGCATTTTCGAATACATTATATACATAATATTCTAATATATCGACTGTTGCAGTCAGCGTGTAATACACGTGTGCAAAGTTCATGATTCAAATTTTATGTTAAAATACTCCCAACTTGTGAAACTGGAGTGTAAGGTGAGTTGGTGCATAAAGAAAATGCTAAAAAATATCTAAAATACTGAAAAAATGATAAACATTTACTGCTCAAGGATCGCTGCTAAAATTGAAAATTTTTATAACGATTTTACACCAGCAAAATACAGTTTGATGAAAAAACGCCAACGGGATTTTCTTCTTGATTTTTCAGTAGAATCAATTGGTATAATCATTAAAAAAAAATTAAATTTTTTAAAATTTATAATTATTTGTAACAATTTTACGTGATCAAATTGGAGTCTTAAGGAAAAACATTATAAAGGTTTTTCTCCCACTTTTTTCGTAGAACCGATTGGCACAATTTTTTTTTTTAAATAAAATTTTCGACAGTTTGTTCAAACAATTTTTTATAAATAATTACAAATGACAAAAGGAACAACAATTCAATTAAATATTTCTACTTTGTTCATGAAACTTCAATTTTTAACCCAATCGAACTGATTTTATACAATTTCTATCGAGAAATAGTAAAAAATAGCAAACCCCCCCCCCCCCCCCCCCCCCCCAAATAAAGTGTTGCAACCCTTTTGCACAAAAAACTGTGATTCTACGGACGCATTTTCAAAAGAAAGATTTTGACATAAATTTTATTAAAAAGCCCTAAATAGTTCATAAGATATTGAAAAAAACTATTTTTAGGGGTGGACATTTAGGGCGATTTTCACTCCTTAAATCGACGAATTAGAACTTAAAAAAAATACGTGTCTAATATTTTTGGAAGTACTAGAACATATCGCAAGATGAAAGAAATCGGTGAGGTACACCTCGGGACCTTTCCTTGTAAGATATTTAGCACGATCTTTGATTTCCAGTTGCTGTCCTCAGACACAGAAATGTGCCTTGATCAGGTGAGCAAAGGACTCCTCATCCGACTCTGAGTATCGCCCGCCGAGTAATTTTAGAGTGACGAGAATAGCATCCGGGTTTCGAGAAAGCAGCTTGTCCAGTCCAGCCGCCTCTGCTCCTTTTTCGATGTCTGTGGAAAATTTGGTCCTGCCTTCTTGCTTTGCCTTACATATTGCACCCCTGTATTCATCCAGCATCGTCAAAAATAAAGTCCATATTTCACCTGTTTTACCAGTACTGGCAGGAAGAAGCCTTTCTCTGGTTTGTCTGTGAAGCTCTTCGAGCTTTCCATTTTATCATTGTGGCTACCCAGCCTTTCGGACTCCTGTAGGTCAACAATTACATTTATAAGTAGATTTGATGGCCTCCATGAGAATCCTGACTGATACCTCCTGGGTATTCACGTATTTAGTTTACCTGCGCAGCCCTGAGAGTGCACTCCTTATTTCCGTGTAAAACTGGCCTCAGTCCGTTCTTATTGCATTTTTGGTCCACTTAGGGCTCTGGGGTACGATGTATTCCAACATAAACTTTGTTTAATTTTAGTTAATTTAAGTCAAGTTTAGTAAAAGTTGGGTTTAAGTCCTTTTTCGCCACAATGTACAGCGGGATTTAGCATTTCACCCCAGCAGAAGAGGAAGGCCCCTTACCTTGCAGTATTCCACCAGAGTCGCTATCATCATCAGATCATTCGAACATAACTGTAGCATCGGGACAACGTTGACTTTATAATCAGCTTATGGTATCTCCAACTAAGCAAGATTCCTTGATTAGCTAGTTTACTGTATGCCTCGCAGTCATGTCCCATTGATTGGTACTTCCCGCTTTGTCTTTTTACTGAGACCGATCGCGCCTGACAATTCGCTATAACGCTGTCTTTAGTGAGACGTTGAATCCCTCCAACCGTCGAAGGACCACATACGTGTCTTGGAGCAGCTCAACCCCACCTGCCTTAAGATCTGCACCTTCGCAAGGCCTTGTCTCGGCCATTATATTGTGTAGCCCATCTTTAGCTGCTGGTTCGGCTGCGAAAAATCGAAGACCCCTCCTCTACAGAAGAAGATATCGAATTTTTATTGATATGGACACACTTTTTTGCGAGTCCTCCAGGTGGTCGTCTACTACCCTACCCCGCTTGCCTCCTTAGTCTCCTTTGCTCCCGTGTCCATAGCTTCGTTAAAAGCGTCCGTCAATCCTTCCGGAGAAACAGATTGGAAAGAAAGGGTTACGTTGGACCCGTTTAATCCTATCCCCTCTTTCCCCTGAGCCACCTCCCTACCTCCTTCCTCCTTGCTCCGCCCTTCTCTTTTATTGATGTTGAAATTGTTGTGATTTGCTTCCGTGTTCCGTATTTGATCCCACGAGGAGCTAGGGAAATAAAAGGTTCACCCCTGCAGAGCCTCTCGAGCAGGGGTAAGATTACTCACTCAGAAAGGTCGTCCGGTGTCCCCGAGAGGCCGTTAGGACACTTTCATATCCCTGGATGCTAAAAAGTTACCGGCACGATCACTCTACATCCATGGCTTAGTGGGGTAATCAAATGGGCGAAACACCCAATGAATACCAGTTTTTAGGACACAATACCAACGGAAGGCTTTTTCTTGGTTGCTGTGTGTGCCGTAGGTCATCCCCGTCCTGATTCTAACAACTAGATATCGGCCCGTCTATAGGGATCCTTGTCATCTCACCCGGGAGAGTCCGTTTATGCGGATCCTTTTATCTATATCCATTCACATGCAGGTCGAGGTCCGTTCGACCCCCATTTCCCCCACATTTAGATTTGGTAAATGGCTTTATTTCAATCTTTAAAAAGTTATAATTTGCGTCCCACCTTTGTAGATCTGACATTTCAAAGATTTTTATGAATTTAGTGCGCAACAATTTGTATAGAAAACTACGAATCAAATGTATGCATGCTAAAAGCATTGAATATTTTGAATTATTTGGTTTGTTGCGATGTAGTTAATTTTTCCAAAGGCCAAAGAAATTTATTGAAATTTCTCAGTTGCATACAATTAATAGCATTTACTATCAGGTCTGGACGTAGAAGAATAATGCCTGTAAAAGATCTCAACCATACAAAAACGCCGGATTCTATGGATTGCATAGAAGATCACTCAGAAATCTTGGAATCAATGGAGAAAGGATTCATACTTCGTGAAGAAACTCCAGTTTCACCCAATTCCTACCTTTCTTTGCCCTCGTGTAAGCCATTCCCGAACATGAAAAGTGTTGAACCATTATCGAGGATACTGGAACCTGCTGTGGTAAGTTAGTGTCTATCCTAGCATGTATTCATTGTGAATCTATATAATAAAAATAACAGTGGTGTTCAGTACTCGGACTTCTTTTATAGGTCCGAGGTTCCATCCTTGATTTTGTATACTAACTTTTTTAAAATACGTTACAGGTGAAGCATTTAGACATGGAACTGGATTCGCCAGACCTGCAAAAACGAAGTGATTTTAATATCGAGACTATTGATAACTATTTGAAAAGATCGAACAGTACAACAAAAGATCCAGGAGTTGTTGGTCCTATCGTTTGGGATTTAGGAAGAAATAAGTCTATCGAAGGTATTCTAATTTATTATCCTAATAACATGAAGAAATCAAAATGTTCTATTCGCAGTGGGCACAAAATTTTTCGACGTATTCACGACAACTTTACGATATCCTATGGCTATGCCTTTAAGGCGTCTTTACGATATCGTAAAGACGTCGCCAAATGTTGTCCCCACTGGGTTGGTCTAACAAGTAGATTTTCACACGCCGAAGATTCTTTTAAAATGTTATTTAGGCTAATCCATGTCACATTATCTGAAGAAATTCATCCATTATTAGTAATTTTTATGAAAATTCTAGTATCTGTTATCTTAGGCAATGATAGAAAAACTCTAACATAGTTTTAGAAAACTTCAAAAAACTTAGGAGATATTCAAATTTCAAAAATTTGGTCCGTTTTTTAACTTCAACAATTTTGGGGATTTTAATGATATTAGAATGTATTTTAAAAAATTATTCTTAATAATCCAGATAACAATGCGTACTGCAGCACGCAGCCCGCACGGCGCGAGAGCGTTACATGTCTGCGGGAGTACCAACACAGTGCCCGCACGACTTGAAGACCATACGTGAATCCCTACCGTGCTCGCACACGGCGTGTGAGGTGTGCCACATAGCCCAGTGGGCACACAATTTGGCAGCGTCTTCAGGACATCGTTAAGACAGCTTTACGACAATTTTACGACATCCTATGTACGTTTCCTTACGGTGTCTTTACGATATCGCAAAAACTTCGTAAAATCATATGACGTTTTTACGATATCGTAAAGACACCTTAATTAAATAGATATAGGATATCGTAAAGTTGTCGTAAAGATGTCATAACGATGTCGTAAAGAGGACGCCAAATTTTGTGCCCACTGGGAGCATATAAGACATAGGAAATCACATTAGACGAAGGGGTACTTTGTATCAGAACATACAACAAATTATTCAAATGTAAGCAACATAAATGTTTAAAAGTTTAGTTTTAAGTGTTAAATAAATTTGTTAATTTATTTTCATGCAGTATCAAAAATTCGAAATTTTGAGGCATAGCTATTTTTCGATGATGGTTTCTCAGACGAGTGATTGTCTACCACAAGCCCTGTAAGTGTGTTGCGTGTTCATGGTTTGTGCACTGCTGGCGGCTCCAACTTTCATCGGAAAAAAGTGTGCCTGTAGTATGCAATTATATTCAACTTTTATCCTGAAATATTGATGTGTAAGCACATAAAGTTCCTGAGTTTTCTTTGTTGCAAGGATAGGAAATTCCCCGCGGCATTAGCCAGCCATGTGCATGCGAAAACAAAATGGTGATCCCTTGCTGCCCCAAGCTGATTAGTTGTTAATATCTCCAGTGCATTAATTGTCACTTCCTCCCTGTATTTTCATTGTATGTAGTATTACTGATGTAATACTACAAAACAGTGTTCCAAGCGATTTATATAAATGCTAAAGAGAAAACATAAATTGAAACTCCACCCAATTAAGTTGCTAAAGTGGAATATAAGATTTAAATTTGAATACAAAGTTAAATAATATTTATATTGATAAATTATTAGAATAATTTCGTAAAAACATTTGTTATTATATGGAAGTTTAGACCAGATTTAAACTGACCATTTTAAGGTGTAGCGAGTATTCACAATGTTAAATATAATAAATATATTATAATTCAAATTGAAATAAATTTTTTATATGAACATGTGATATAAACATAAGTATATCTTTAATTTTCGTAATAAACTCTATAATTTTTAAATTGAGAATTATTATGATTCACTTGCACTAGATCAGGTTAAGTCAAAGATTTCGAAGGTTTTTTTTAAATAAAACATAGCAGTCTTTATTTAAACCTAAGTTCGAGTACAACTTGCGACTATGACCCTTTTGATCTTTGATAAGTTAATATGCATTTCGATTCTCAAGTACAACAATATGATTACTTGGCGCGAATTAGGCAATTGTAACGTGGTTTGTCTAATCGAACCGTCAAGTACCTCACGTACTGAAGGTTCGGGAAACCTGATTGGTTGCTACGTCGGTTGGCCATTCTCACATTATCATTATAAAACTCACAATATTCACGCGTAAAATTGTGTTGATATAATTCAAAATTTTCAGAATGAATACAATTATATTGAACGCGTGAACATACCGCTTGCCTTCTGTAATAAAACACGAAAAAGTAATATGATTTCGATTGAAGACTTAGATAATAAAAAGAAGAAACAAATTATGCACTCGCAGGTTTGTGATCATAAAGCTCTTGTGCTTTACTCGATTTGAGTGGTAAAAAAAATAACTTGGTGATTGAACGATCATATTCGGAATTCGAAGTTTCAGCTTTTACCGTACGAATCAAACCATCTTTGCCAGGGTAACACCTAATAATACGGCCAAGTAGCCAGTTGGCAGGAAGGAGATTACCCTGTCGCAATAAAACCATGTCTCCTACATTTATGTTAGACTTTTCGTTGAACCGCTTATGTCTTTTCTGCAATAAATGAAGATAATCAATGGACCATCTACGCCATAATGTTTGTGAAATGCGTTGTATTAATTCGCATTTTAAAAGTCTGCTTTCAGACGTAAACTCCAGCGAAGGCTCTAGTACACTTGTAAGAGGAGCTCCTATTAAGAAATGTCCAGGAATCAAATAAGAAAAATCCTCTGCATCCGCTGTAAGGGGAGCTATTGGACGCGAATTGAGCACAGCCTCTATTCGTGTGAGTAGAGTTGAAAACTCCTCATAAGTAAATTTATGCAGACCTACGATCCTGCGCCAATAATGTTTCACGCCCTTTACTCCAACCTCCCGCAAACCCCCGAAATGAGGTGCAGAGGGTGGAATGAAGAGCCACGATGTTCCTTCTGTAGCGAGCTGATTATGCAACTCATATTCTCTTTCATATGCGTAAGGCCATTTTTTTAATTCAATGTCCGCACCTTGAAAGTTTTTACCATTGTCGCTATACATTTGAGCAGGTCTTCCCCTTCGAGAGACAGAGCGGTGGAAAGCTGCCAGGAAGGCATTCGAAGAACAATCTGTTACGAGTTCGATGTGAACTGTTCTAGTGCAGCAGCAAATAAATAAAGAAACATATGCCTTTTGGCTTTTATTTCCACGACCTGAACTCATTCGAATTTAAAAAGGGCCTGCATAGTCAACCCCCGTATGAGTAAAAGGTCGGCTTGGAGTAATTCTAAAATCTGGTAGATTTCCCATGAGTTGCTGCGAAACAGATGCACGCTGACGAACGCAAGTGAGACATTTATTTATCAGAGCTTTAACTAAGGATCGAGAGGATCTGAGATGGGCATGTGAAGCGATGAGTTCACTGATCTTATCACGTGGTAAGATCACTGGGTATTTTTCTTCATAATTAATGGGGGCAAAACGAAGAATACCCTTCTCATGAATTTCCCTTAATTCGACTACAAAGGAATCTTTTTGCACTGACTGAAGCCAAAATAATGGAGCTTAATCTATTTCTGATGTTTGAAAAATTAGAGATGGCTATCGTCGTTTGGCTTCAATTTTCTTAGAAATTTTGTGCTTTAGAATTTTGACGAAACGAAGACAATAGGCCGTTACACTTGATGAGAAGTTTGTGGCCTTAGTTCCAAATCGACGTCAGGATCTAACAAAGAACGTTTGTCTGGCCAACCAGTGAAAGGCCCTGCGAGCCAGGGCGGCCCATGCCACCACACGGGATGATTGAGAAGTTCTCCTGAAGAGATCTCCGGGGATGCACAATCAGCAGGATTGTCCAAAGTAGGGAAATGACGCCATTTATCATTAGGCAAATCTTCATGTATCAAGGCAACTCGATCCTCCACAAAAGTCTTCCAATTGGAAAGATGTTTCTTGAGCCAGCACAATACTACTGTAGGGTCGCTGTGGCAATAAACAGGAACACTTTCCAGATTAATATTTTAAGCCACATGCTAATAATTTTATCTAGAAGAACAGCCCCACATAATTCCAATTTAGGAACGCTTATTGCAGAAATAGGAGCTATTTTGGTTTTTGATAGTAATAAAGTGACCTCGGCATGACTTGACTCATCAAGAATGCGTAAATAAACATTTGCTGCATAAGCTTTGGTACACGCATCTGCAAACCCGTGCAGCTCGAAAATTGAATACGATACGAGTTGACCTGTCCCCCGTGGAATTTTTAACTGCTCTAAGTTGACAAGAGCATGATAATGTTCAAGCCACTGAAAGAGGATGTCATCTGGCAACTTTTCATCTCAGTCGAGCTTACGAGCCATAATTCTTGCATTAACAACTTTGCTACAACCATCACAGGAGCTAACCAACCAAGAGGATCATATAATTTAGCAATAACAGAGAGAACTATTCTTTTAGTAGGAAATTGAATGGGCTCAGCATTAACCTTGATTTGGAAAGCATCCGAGGATGGATCCCAGTATAATCAAAGATCCTTTAACTGCACGTGTTCAGCTAGTGGAAACTCCAAGGCACGTTCGTGTTGGCCAGAAGGGCATTCACTAAGTAGTGTGCTCTCATTAGCTGCCCACTTTCTTAAATGAAAACCTCAACTTTCCATCATCTGAACAACTTGAGATCGAATTTGCTCAACTTCCGCGATGGCATCAGCACCAAACAAAACATCGTCAACGTAAACATTATTTTCATGAACATGCTTTGCGAGTGGAAAGTTTGAGCCCTCATCCTGCGCTAATTGTTTAATTACCATGTTAGCAAGATAAGGAGCACATGCAGTCCCATAGGTGACCGTGGCCAATTAATAAGCTACAATTTTCTTATGAGGAGACTGCCAAAGTATTCGTTGATAGTCTCAATTTTTGACGTCAACAAGAATTTATTGAAACATCTTATCCACATCCGCTAGATACACGTAACGATTCACTCGCCACCACATGATAATAGATATTAAATCTGTTAAGATTTTTGGACCAATATGTAGATGAGAATCTAACGATGTGTTGTTTGAAGTGGGGCTAGAAGCATTAAAAACAATACACAAACGAGTCATAATACTAGCAGCTTGAATTATGGGATTATTACACCATTAATCCGTTTCCCTTTCGGGGTAGGCGTGACTCACTCGGTAGGGAGGGGAGTAGTGTGAGGAAG
>JAAAKG020065075.1:0-17626 GCA_010014905.2 Druon quercuslanigerum
GGATATTTTAATTTTCAATGATATTTTGAATATCTAAAAATGTCACCTATTGTTAAATAATTTGCAATTTAATTTTCTGCCACCCTGTTCGGTAGTAAATGATCAAATGTAATTCATTTTTTGCTGACAAATTTTTGAGAGTAATCGTAATAAAATACATCATGGAAAAAGAGTAGCCCCCCCCCCCCACGAAAAACCCATTACGAGCGGGATATTTCAATTTTCAAAGATATTTGGAATATCTAAAATCTCACCTCACGGTGTGCTTGAAGGCTTCAAAGTTTTGCCTGAAATCGATTTATAATCTGCTAAGGCAGAATGTTTCTATGTTGTTTAGACATAAAAAATCAGTTGAATTACAAATCCTAGCTGCTCCCTTTCGCGAGTTGCACACATTCTTAGATTTTTACAAACCAACTGTGAAAAAAGTATTGCCACACCACCGCCCCAAACTCATTACGACAGGCTATTTCAATGACATTTTGATTATTTAAAATGTGACCTATAGTTAAATAAATTGAAATTTAATTTTCTTTCACAATATTTGATAGTAAATGATCAAGTTTTATGCATTTTTTAGCTAAAAAATTCTTGAGAATAATTGTGATATAATGCATAATGGAAAAAGAAGAGCCCCACTCACCAAACTCATAACGAGCAGGATATTGCAATTTTTAAAGATAATTTGAATATTTAAAATGACGCCTATCGTTAAAAAAATGGCAATATATTTTTCTGCCACAATATTTATAAGTGAATGATCAAATTTTATGCATTTTTTACCTAAAAAATTCTTGAGAATAATCGTAACAAAATACACAATGGAAAAAGTATTGCCCTCCCCCACGCCAAAATCATTAGGAACAGTCTATTGAAATTATATTTTGAATATTTAAAATGTCACCTACAGTTAAATAAATTGCAATTTTATTTTCTACCACAATATTTGATAGTTAATGAACAAATTTTATGCCTTTTTCGCTGAAAAATTCTTGAGAATAATCGCAATATAATAAATAATGGAGAAAAAAGCCCCAACCCCCATCAAAATTATTTTGAGCAGGATATTTCAATTTTCATATATATTATGAATATTTGAAATGTCACCTATAGTGAAAATGTCAATTTAATTTTCAGCCACAATACTTGACAGTAAACGATCAAATTTTTTTGCATTTTGTACCTAAAAAATTCTTCAGAATTATCGTAATAAAATGCAGAATGGAAAAAGTATTGTCCCGCCCTCGCGCTAAACTCATTACGAGTAGGCTATTTCAGTGATATTTTGAATATTTAAAATGTCACCTATAGTTAAATAAATTGCAATTTAATTTTCTGCCACAATATTTAATAGTAAATGAACAGTTTTGTGCATTTTTTAGCTGAAAAATTCTTGAAAATAATCGTAATAAAACACATAATGGAGAAAGTATTGCCAGACCCCAGCGCCAAACCTATTACGATCAGGCTATTTCAATGATATTTTAAATATTTAAAATGTCACCTATAGTTACATAAATTTCAATTTTATTTTCGGCCACAATATTTGATAGAAAATGATCAAATTTTATTTATTCTTTCGCTGCAAATTTCTTGAGAATAATCGTAATAAAATACACAAAGGAGAAAGAATAGACCCCCTCACCAAATTGATTACGAGCTGAATATTTCAATTTTTAAAAATATTTTGAATATTTAAAATGTCATCTATTCTTTAAAAAATGGCAATTTAATGTTCTGCCAAAATATTTGATAGTAAATAATTAAATTTTATGCATTTTTACCTCAAAAATTCTTGAAAATAATCGTACTAAAATATACAATAGAGAAAGTATTGCCAGACCCCCGCGACAAACTCATTACGAGCAGGATATTGCAATGATAATTTGATTCTTTAAAATGTCACCTATAGTTAAATAAATTGCAATTTCATTTTCTGCCAAAAAATTTAATAGTAAATAATACAATTTTATGCATATTTTTCTAAAATATTCTTGAGAATAATCGTAATAAAATATACAATAGAGAAAGTATTGTCAGTCCCCCGCGACAAACTTACTCCGAGCAGGCCATTTCAATAATATTTTGATTATTTAAAATGTCACATATAGTTAAATAAATTTAGATTTAATTTTCTGCCAAAATATTTAGAAGTAAGTGGTCAAGTTTTATACATACTTTAGCTAAAAAATTTTTGAGAATAATCGTAATAAAATATACAATGAAAAAAGTATTGCCAAATCCCCGCGCCAAACTCATTACGATAAGGATATTTTAATTTTTAAAGATATTTTGAATATTTGAAATGTCAACTACAATTAAAAAAATGGCAATTTAATTTTCTGCTACAATACTGGATAGAAAATGATCAAATTTTTTGCATTTTTTAGCTGAACAATCCTTGAGATTAATCGTAATGAAATACACAATGGAAAAAGTAATGCCCCGCCCCCACGCCAAACTCATTACGAGCAGGCTATTTCAATGATATTGAGCATATTTAAAATGTCACCTATGGTTAAATAAGTTGCAATTTAATTTTCTGACACAATATTTGAGAGTAAATGATGAAGATTTATTCATTTTTAAGCTGAAAAATTCTTGAGAATAATCGTAATCTAATACATAATTGAGAAAGAATATCTCCAATCACCAAACACATTACGAGCAGGTATTTCAATTTTCAAAGATATTTTGAATACTTGAAATGCCGCCTACAGTTTAAAAAATGGCAATTTAATTTTCTGCTACCATAGTTGATAGTACATGAACAAATTTTATGCATTTTTCAGCTTAAATATTCTGCAGAATAATCGTAATAAAATACACAATTGAAAAAGTATTGCCAGTCCCCCGAGCCAAACTCATTCCGAGCAGTCTATTTCAATGGTATTTTGAATATTTTTAAACGTCACCTATAGTTAAATGAATTACAATTTAATTTTCCGCTACAATATTTGGTGGTAAATGATCTAACTTTATGCAATTTAAGCTAAAAAATTCTTGAGAATAATCGTAATTTAATAAGTCAGGGAGAAAGAATAGCTTTCTCATCAAATTCATTATGAGCAGGATATTTCAATTTTCATAGATATTATGAATATTTGAAATGTCACCTACATTTCAAAAAATGTCAATTTAATTTTCAGCTACAATACTTGACTTTAATGATCAATTTTTTTGCATTTTTTACCTAAAAAGTTCTTGAGAATAATCGTAATAAAATACACAATGGAGAAAGTATTGCTAAACCCTCGCGCAAAATTCATTACGAGCAGGCTATTTGAAAGATATTTTGAATATTTAAAATGTCACATATACTTAAATAAATTGCAATTTAATTTTCTGCCAAAATATTTGATAGCAAATGATCAAATTTCATGCATTTTTTAGCTGAAAAATTCTTGCGAATAATTCTAATAAAATACACAATTGACAAATTATTGTTAAACACCCGTGTCAAACTCATTACGAGCAGGCTATTTCAATAATTATTGTTAAACACTCGTGTTAAACTCATTACGAGCAGGCTATTTTAATGACATTTTGATTATTTAAAATGTCGCATATAGTTAAATAAATTGCAATTTCATTTTCTGCCAAAATATATGATAGTAAACGATCAAATTTTTTGCACTTTTTAGCTGAAAAATTCTTGAAAATAATCGTAATCTAATACATAATGGAAAAAGAATAGCCTTTTCAATTTTAAAAGATATTTCGATTTTTTGAAATATCACTTACAGTTAAAAAAAATGGCAATTTATTTTTCTGCTACAATACTTGGTAATAAATGATCAAATTTTATCAATTTTTTGCTCCAAAATTCTAGAAAAATAATCGCAATAAAATACACAATTGAAAAAGTGTTGCCCCCCCCCCCTCACGCCATGCTCATTACGAGCACGCTATTTCATTGATATTTTAAATATTTTTAAATGTCACCTATAGTCAAATAAATTGCAATTTACTTTTCCTCCACAATATTTGATAGTAAATGAACAAATGTTGTGTATTTTTTAGCTGAAAAATTCTTGAGAATAATCGTAATAAGATACACAATGGAGAAAGTATTGCCAGATTCCCGCGACAAACTCATTACGAGCAGGCTATTTCAATGATATTTTGATTATTTAAAATCTCACCTATAGATAAAAAAATTGCAATTTAATTTTGGCCCGCAATATTTGATAGTAAAAGATCCAATTTGATGTATTTTTTAGCAAAAAATTCTTGAGAATAATCGTAATAAAATACACAATATATAAAGTATTACCCCACCCAAGAGTCAAAGTCATTACGAGAAGACTATTTCAATGCGATTTTGAACATTTAAAATGTCACCTATAGTTAAATAAATAGCAATGTAATTTTCGGCTACAATATTTGATAGTAAATGATCAAATTTTATGCATTTTATAGCAAAAAATTCTTGACAATAATCGTAATAAAATACATAATAGATAAAGTATTGCCCCACCCCCGCGCCAAAATCATTACGAGCAGACTATTTCAATGATGTTTCAAAAATTTTAAATGTCAACTGTAGTTAAATAAATTGCAATTTAATTTTCTGCCACAATATTTGATAGTCAATGATCAAATTTTATGCATTTTTCCGTTAAAAATGTCTTGAGAACACTCGTCGTAAAGTGCACAATGGAAAATTATTGACCCACCCCCCGCGACAAATTTATTATGAGCAGGCTATTTCAATTTTTAATGATATTTTGAATATTTATGTCACCTATATTAAAAAAAAGGCAATTTAATTTTCTGCGACAATATTTGATAGTAAATGATCAAATTTTATGCATTTTTAAGCTGAAAATTTGTTGAGAATAATCGTAATAAAATATACAATAGAGAAAATATTGCCAGACCCCTGCGACAAACTCATTACGAGCCGGATATTTCAATGATATTTTGATTATTTAAAATGTCACCTATACTTAAATAAATTGCAATTTAATTTTCGGCCACAATATTTAAAAGCAAAAGATCAAATTTTATGCATTTTTTCGCTTAAAATTTCTTGAGAATAATCGTAAGAAAATACACAATGGAAAAAGTATTGCCCCAACCCCGCTCCAAATTCATTACGAGCAGGATATTTCAATGATATTTTGATTATTTTAAATGTCACCTATCCTTAAAAAACTGGAAATTTAATTTTCTGTCAAGAAATTTAATAGTAAATAATACAATTTTATGCATTTTTACCTTAAATATTCTTGAGAATATTCGTAATAAAATATACAATAGAGAAAGTATTGTCAGTCCCCCGTGACAAACTTACTACGATCAGGCTATTTCAATGATATTTTGAATATTTAAAACGTCACCTATATTTAAATTAATTGCAATTCAGTTTTGGGGCAGAAAATTTGATAGTAAATGATCAAATTTTATACATTTTGTCGCTGAATATTTCTTGAGAATAATCGTGTTAAAAAAGTCACAAAGAAAAAAGTATTGCCCCGCCCCCGCGTCAAACTCAATACGAGCAGGCTATTTCAATGATATTTTGAATACTTAAAATGTCACCTATAGTTGAGTAAAATGCAATTTAATTTTTTCCATAATATTTAAGAGTGAATGATCAAATTTTATGCATTTGTTAGCTGAAAAATTCTTGAGAATAATCGTAATATAATACATAATGGAGAAAGAATAGAACCCCTCACCAAATTCATTGCGAGCAGAATATTTCACTTTTTAAAGATATTTTTTATATTCGCAATGTCACCTATCCTTAAAAAAATGGCAATTTGTTTTGCGAGCAGGCTTTAATGACATTTTGATTATTTAAAATGTCACATATAGTTAAATAAATTGCAATTCAATTTTCTACCAACATCTTTGATAGTAAATGATCAAATTTCATGCATTTTTTAGATGAAAAATTCTTGTGAATAATTCTAATAAAATACACAATTGACAAATTATTGTCAAAGACCCGTGTCAAACTCATTACGAGCAGGCTATTTCAATGATTTTTTGGTTATTTAAAGTGTCACAAATACTTAAATAAATTTCAATTTAATTTTCTGCCAAAATGTTTGATAGTAAATATTCAAATTTTATGCATTTTTACCTGAAAAATTCTTGAGAATAATCGTAATAAAATATACAAAAGAGAAAGTATTGCCAGACCCCTGCGAAAAACTTATTACGAGCAGGATATTTCAATGATATTTTGATTATTTAAAATGTCACCTATAGTTAAATAAATTGCAATTTAATTTCCGGTCACAAGATTTGATAGTAAATGAACAAATTTTGTGCATTTTTAGCTGAAAAATTCTTGAGAATAATCGTTATATAATGCATAATGTAGAAAGAATAGCCCCCCTCAACAAACTCATTACGAGCATGATATTTCAATTTTCAAAGACATTTTGAACATTTAGAATGTCACCTATAGTTAAATAAATTGCAATTTAATTTTCTGCCACAATATTTGATAGTCAATGATCAAATTTTATGCATTTTTTCGCTAAAAATTTCTTGAGAACACTCGTAGTAAAGTACACAATGGAAAAAGGATTGCCCCACCCCCCGCGACAAATTTATTATGAGCAGGTTATTTCAATTTTAAATGATATTTTGAATATTTATGTCACCTATATTAAAAAAAAAGGCAATTTAATTTTCTGCGACAATATTTGATAGTAAATGATCAAATTTTATGCATTTTTTAGCTGAAAATTTCTTGAGAATAATCGTAATAAAATACACAATGGAAAAAGTATTGCCCCGCCCCATGCCAAACTCATTACGAGCAGGCTATTTCAATGATATTTAGCATATTTAAAAATTTAATTTTCTGACACAATATTTGAGAGTAAATGATGAAGTTTTATGCATTTTTAAGCTGAAAAATTCTTGAGAATAATCGCAATCTAATACATGATTGAGAAAGAATAGCTCCAATCACCAAACACGTTACAAGCAGGCTATTTGAATTTTGAAAGATATTTTGAATATTTAAAATGTCACCTATCCTTTAAAAAATGGCAATTTAATTTTCTGCCAAAATGTTTGATAGTAAATAATCAAATTTTATGCATTTTTACCTGAAAAATTCTTGAGAATAATCGTAATAAAATATACAATAGAGAAAGTATTGCCAGACCCTTTCGAAAAACTGATTACGAGCAGGATATTTCAATGATGTTTTGATTATTTAAAATGTCACCTATAGCTCAATAAATTGGAATTTAATTTTCGGCCACAAGATTTGATAGCAAAAGATCAAATTTTATGCATTTTTTCGCTAAAAATTTCTTGAGAATAATCGTAATAAAATATACAATGAAAAAAGTATTGCCAAATCCCCGCGCCAAACTCATTACGATAAGGATATTTTAATTTTTAAAGATATTTTGAATATTTGAAATGTCAACTACAATTAAAAAAATGGCAATTTAATTTTCTGCTACAATACTGGATAGAAAATGATCAAATTTTATGCATTTGTTAGCTGAAAAATTCTTGAGAATAATCGTAATAAAATACACAATGGAGAAAGTTTTGCCAGACTCCCTCACCAAATTCATTACGAGCAGAATATTTCAGTTTTTAAAGATATTTTGAATATTCAAAATGTTACTTATCCTTAGAAAAATGGCAATTGAATTTTCTGCAAAAATTTTTGATAGTCATTAATCAAATTTTATGCATTTTTGCCTGAAAAATTCTTGAGAATAATCGTAATAAAATACACAATGGAGAAAGTATTGCCAGACCCTCGCGACAAACTCATTACGAGCAAGCTGTTTCAATGATATTTCCAATTTTTAAAATGTCACCTATATTTAAATAAACTGCAATTTAATTTTCGGCTACAATATTTGATATTAAAAAATCACATTTTATACATTTTTCAGCTAAAAAATTCTTGAGAATAATCGTAATAAAATACACTTGCAATCACTTGTTATTTCGCCAAGAGCGGGTGCAATTTTGTAGAATGGTACCCACTCCCGTTAAAATCCCACGGTTGTTGTCCTGGGGCTGTACCATCACACACTGAACAAGTCAAAGTTGCTGACAATCAAGCAGTACATTTTTGACAAATCGCTGGTATTATCTGACGTGAACAGGAGAATAAAGAAGGGGGAAAGTGGCTCAGAGAGGATCAACAGTTTCTCGCTGACTAAACTTTCCTCATCAGCGATCTCCCTATTTCGGTCAAAAATCCACGAGGCAAAGACTTTTTGAAGAGAGGTTCACGAAATCAGATCACTGAATTTGTAGGAAGACACTGAGGTTAATAAAGTCAAAAATAAAACATCTGAGGTTAATAAAATAAAATTTTGATTTGCGCAATGTTTTTGTGCTTCTGTTTTGTAGCCCAGCACCACTTTTTTCGAAAAAACAAAATGCCGCTGCTAAACCTCAATATGTATTCTGGTGCTACGAAAAAAAAATTGTTATGAAATCACGTGTGCTGAATTAGGGTTCGTCTGAAGAACTAAACTGATATCTCAACATTTTTATTTGTTTATTTCTTAATTTTTTTATTGTTGGTGAATTTCCTTTGGTTTTAACTGAACCTTTCTCGCTGCTTTCCTTTACACTGTCATTTTCTTTTTGTCTTGGGTATAGATTTATAATTTTTAAAAAAGAAACCTTTTTATTGGTCCAACCCTATATATTGCCTCTTTTATCCCCTTCGCATTGACCACGTAAATGGAAATAGAGAGGTATAGGAGCACACATTAGGGCAGAAGGGGTAAAGAGGGTAGGAAGGATGAAGGAAGGAAGAGAAGGCATGTTTCTGGTGGCATTGGGATGAGAGGGGGAGAGGTTTGAATTTACGGACAAACAGAAGTTGTTGAAGGGAAGAACAGAGAGAGAAAGAGAGAGAGATTGGTGAGAACGGTGAGAACGGTGAGATGTGGTTCTGGGACGAAGAAATATCAGAATTAAGAATTAGTTCTTATAAGAGGTAATTTAAACGCTTGGACTGGCGTACAGGGGGGGGGGGCTTGTGATGAAGAAACAAAGGCATATGTAAAGAGGAACAAAGAGACAGGGAAAGGAGAAGGTTACTAGACATAATAAAGAGAAGCAGGATGGTTTATATGTAATGGCAATATGGAAGGAGATGATGAAGGAGAGACCAAATTTGTAGGGAAGGGAGAGACAGTAATAAACTACATCCTTGCGGAAGAAGGAATGAAGAATATGATAGGATGTATCGAAGTGGGTAATGAGATAGGTTCCAAACACTTCACGGTAATAATTACAATGCAAAGTGGTGGCTGTAAGCGTGGCAGAGGCTGAAATGAAAAAGTGGGAGAAAAGAGAGGCTGATGGGGAAAGGAATGCAAAGATAGTAAAGAGAGAATTAAAGAGTGCGTATGAAAATTGACAATAGGGGAAGTGAAGAAAGGGGAGTACAACTGCAGAAAAAGAGGACACAAGACGATGTTAGAAAGGAAAAATACAAGGAAAAAGTAGGAAAACCGATCAAAGAAGATAGGGTTTAGAATGCGATAAAAGGGAATGAGAAGTAAAGAAGGGCGTAAATGAAGAAATAGAATTGGCTGAGTGGACAGATTATTTCAAGGGTCTGTTGGCGGGAAAGCAAAATAGGATCAAAGGGGAGAATTAAAAGTTAGTCTAAGGGAAAATGGAGGGAGGAAATGCAATAACAAGAAAAGAAGTAGATTAGGCTATAAATCGATTAAAAAGAAACAACGTTACAGGAGAAGATGGCATTGAGACCAAAACGTTGAAGTATAGAGGAGAATGGGTCAGGGAAGGATTGTGGGGGATCTGTAACAATGTCTGGAATGGAGAAGGGTGGCCAGAGGTGTGGCTGACAGGGTGGTTGTACCACTTGTCCAGAAAGGGGAGGGCGAGAAGGTAGAGGATTACAGAGGGTTGACTCTCATGCCAGTTAGCTACCAAATTTATTGCAGAAATTTTAAGAGGAAGGTTAGAGAGTCAGATAGAAGAAGGAGAAAGTATGCCACATAATCAGCCGGTCCCTCTTATTTCTAATTTAGTTTATCAATAAACCCTCTTTAAATACTTTTTTTGTATATTCTCATTTTGAACATTCGCACGCTTTATCTTATCCGCAAACAGCGCCACTAGAGTCTCTGCATCGATGATAACGTTTTCATTTTTCCTTTTTTTACTTTTTCATAAAAAAAGCAGTGATGTGTTTGACAAATGTACAGGTAAGTATTAAAATAATTATTTTACTTTTATTATTGAAGCTTACAGATAATAATTTTAAATTAAAATGAGGTATAGATAACCTATTTTTAACGCTTTATGTGTAGCTTAATTTTCTTATGTATATGGCAGCATGCCTAAACCTAATTATAACTTAAGATACATACTTAAATCTTATATTATTAAAAAGTCCGCCAATATATCGCAGATAAAGCTGCCTCGAAGAAACAGCTTCCTGCATCTGTTCCAGTGTAAAATTTATTGTTTCCATCATCGACGTTAGGAATTGAATTAAATTATAGGAATTTAACGAGACTACGAGTCTAATTCCTATTTGATGAGAGCTCTATTGGTGAAAAGTATTCTGCTTCAAGAACTGATAATTTGCCTGAAATAGCCAGAGTAAATGATTCATCTATAATGATGTCTTCCTGTATACTGATTTCTTATAGGTAGTTACTTGCTCTTATATAGTAGGGAATATTTGCCTGGTATATTCAGCTGCTCACATAAGAATTTAAGGCATAAATGGCTACACACAAATGTATTATATTCTTGATGTCTTTCATGATTATACTTGATAAAGCTGCCAGCACCGAGATACTTGAAAAGATCAGACGGTGGTTAAAGATTACCGAAAATGTCAAAATACAATGCTTCATTATTCCTTTTTTTGGATTCCATCTAATGCACTCCAGGGCCGTTTTTATGAACAAGGTTAATGATAGCTGATTCATAACGATAAGGTCCTTTTTTATTTAACTCATTTCGCATAAAGACTCCTCGAAAATGGAAAATCTTTACAGTCTTGGCATACTTGAGCCAATCAAAATCGGTAAGTGCTCGTCGTGGTAGCTTCACTGCAAGTTTTTTAAAGTTCTTTTTCTCTTTATTCGACGACCTTATTGAAAGGGCTTTATGTAAATACCTAACCCTTTTCTATAAGGTTTCAAGTGTAGCTCCTTACCAAGAGCTACTTTCACCATTTTTTTATCATGGCGATGAGCTTTTGATAGCTGCTTTTTTGCTACGCTTGCGTCGTTAACAGCCTTTGCTACACCAGCTGCCCCATCAGTAAGAGCGCTAAGCGCGCTAAGCCCAACATAAATTGGAATAAGGGGTAAAACACCACCAAACTTTCGAGGGTATAGGTAGAATACGAGGTGCTCTCACCTGAAATCTACTACCAGCTTTTTTAACAGCTTTTCTAGCACTCTCTACAGCAGCCTTGGCGGTGACTTGAGCATCACTATTAGGGATTATAGATTTTTAGCTGCGTCGACAATCTTCCTCAGCACTACTCGTTTCATTAACTTTTTTTTATTTCTCTTCCACAGTCCAATACCGAGCTTTGATTTGGCATTCATAATGTTAGTTAAAGATACTGCAGCTACTTTTTCACAAAATCCCGAGTCTTTAGAAAAAAACTCGTTGCCACGCTTTGCGAGCTAGTGTTTATCGATATTAATATCGTGCTCCTTGCTAACAGCGTCCAGCGGATTTATACTTGGATCGCCTCGGTTCAATCGTTTAGCTAATTTAGTGCCAAGCTCAGAGTACTGGTAGCCTGGTAAGTGTAACTTATTGATAATACTATTAACCAAGCCTTCACCACAGCGTTTCTTAGCTTTCTCTCTGCGATGTTTAATCATTCCTCACTCTACGAAGGTTAGTACGGGACTGACTCAAAGCTTATATAAACGCGGTACTTATATACCGAGCAGCTGTCGAGATCACGATGTGTTTCGAAAAACAACCTTTATAACTTCCGATCTCGAATATAGGCACTCTAGTTCAGCGTGAGCAGAAGAGGGTGAAACGTCACGGCAGTCTGCTGTCAGACAGCATTCGTGCTCTTTTTTGCGGACCATCGAATTTTGGTAAAATAAATGCACTGCTTTATCTAATTATACATCCAACTGGTCTCAGATTTGAAAATATTCACCTCTAGTCGACATCTCTTTAATAGTCCAAGTATAAATTCTTATAAAAAAGTACTCAGTGACGTAGATGGTGTTCAGTACTTTCCATTCAGTGAGCATGAAAAAGTAGTATCACCTAGCGAGCCGAAACCAAACTCTATTTCTATATTTTACGATATCGCTTATAAAAAGCAAGACAAATCTCAAACATATTTATAATGATCATGTAAATACAGATATAACGTAGACCAAGTTTCGAGATATATGCTGGAACACTGATAAATATGGATTTATACTTATTGATAATGATAGAAATTTTAAATTAGTCCAGATGTAGAAAAGGATTTGACTGCTTTGTTATTTTATAAACACAAGAGATTGTACTAGAATAAATTACGTGTTGTTTGAAATGCCGAAGCTTCAACATGTTTCACAACAGACAGAAGTACTCCGTCAAATAGCGAAATCTAGTGAAGGTATTCCGCGGAAACATCGTATGCTTAAATTAGGAAAAGAAGCTGCTGAAAGTATATTGGATAAAACCTTCAAACAGAAAATTAAAAAAGATAATGAAAATAATGATGATAAAGAAAATTTTGTCAAATCTTTTATGACTGCAATAGGAAACAATGTTTGGATGTGATCTATGGAAATGGTCTAGAAAATGATCTAGAAAATGGGGGCAAAGAAACTGATAGTAGTCGCAGAGCTGCACAAACCTGCAAGAAGAAATTATTCACGTCGCCGTGTAATAATACGTCGTATTTATGAGACCTGGGAGGCACATTTGGTTAAAATGATCTTATATTCCCACGTGAATAAAGGTATTAATAATAAAGGTATTGGCTTATTGTTATAGAAATATTTTCTAAATACGTCTGGGCTATTCACGTGAAAAGTGAGACTGGAAAAGATATTACTGCTGCAAAGAAATCTATACTTTTCCAAGGTCGAATTCCCTAGAAATTGCATACTGACATAGGTAAAGAATTTTAGAACTTACAATTTCAGAGCCTAATGCAATCATACAACATCAAATTGTATTTAACTTACAGCAATCTTAAAGCATCAATCATTGAAATATTTATTTGAACACTCAAGAACCGCTGATGATGAAGAACACTTGATGCAACGTTTCTATAAACAAAGGAAAATACACATGAGACCAATAAAATTCAAAGTTGACGATAAAGTTCGAGAGAAGAGCAAACAGAAAAACGTTTTTGAACAGGGATACACTGCGAACTGATCCACAGATATATACACTGTACATCAAGTCATGTCAACCAAATCAGTTACGTATAAGCTCAAGGACTACCACAATCAACCAATTGCTGGTGGCATCTATCAAGAAGAGCTCCTTGAGGTCGTGTACCCTGACATTTATCTCATCGAGAAGTTTCTCAAGAAACGTGATAACAAAGTCTATGTAATATGACTTGGATTTGATTTTTCACACAATAGTTGGATAGATAAGTCAGATATGTAGATTAATGTTAAACTATATTTAAAGTATAGTTAAAGTATAGTTAAGTTATAGTTAAAGTATTATTAAAGTTTAGTTAAGTAATAGTTGAAGTATAGCTAAAGTATAGTTAAGCTATAGTTAAAGTATAGTTAAGTTATAGTGAAGCTATTGTTAATTTAACATTAAACTAATATTAAACTTATGTATCAACTATATGCATGGTTTTTTTGAAAAATAAAGAAGACTATATGTACATATTCTGTTGTTGTATATTCCAAAACCATCAATATATTTACAATATCAGCTTACAATCTATACACACACATTCCTTGTTTAGAATTTATTTACCATCCACATCCATTCTCTTATCTTATAATTCCTTAATTCTATAGTGTCCCCATGCCAGAGTAGAGATACTGTTTGGCAATAGGAACCTCTTGTCATCGAAATGACTTAGTGCTATTTTACATTGTTTTAATGTTTCGACGTTGTGTAATCGAGATCTAATTACGTACTGTGTCCTCTCCTGCGTTTTAATATTTTGTTAGCTGTCAATGTAGTTGTTAAATTCTATATCTTTCTTGTCTACTCAAGCCTTTACGCATTTCGCTTTTTTTCAAAAATCTTGGCCGTTGACTCGCACGCTATACATTTTACTCGGCAAGCCAACAAACGCTGTTAAGATTTTACCATTGCATTCCTCTTTCATAAGACCTACAATCTCTTTGTTAACTTGCGGAATGCCATAACTGTTATTCGGAAGGTAGTCAGACGTGTCGGACTTGCGGATATCTTCTTTCATATCTGTATGAATATTTGCATATTTAATTTGATAATTAAATCTGTCTGTGCCTGTATACGGTATTTTAAGGTTACTATCGTACTTAGGCAACATGTAGCCATAATGAAAATCATATCTTAAAATCTTGGAGATATCCAGTACACTAAGTCCTACGTATATCGGTTTATCAAATAAAACCTAGGTCTTTCTCAATTCCGAAGCTACAAGATCTTTACTGAAAATTGCGCGGCTGTGGATGTTGGGTTTTGATGTTAGGTCTTCTGCATCGAACCTACCCAGCGCCAGAGAGCTAGACAACGAATCGTCATATCTGCTTTTTAAATGATATCCTATACTGAAAGTTTCACAGGTTATGGTGTTCAAGAAAGAAACTGGGAGAGATAAGGGAGGGGCGTGGAAGTGGAAGAGAAAGGCGGTACAGGAGGTGAAAGAGTTTCTGTACCTAAGTTTCCTGTTTCGGAGGAATGTGGATGGTCATATAAAAGAGAGAGTGAGAGGGGCAAATGCTGTGATGAGGCAGATGTGGGGGCTAGTGATTCGCTAGTGATGAGTGTCTTATTTTATGTAGAGGAGGTGTGGGGTGGAAGGTAAGTGAGAAGGTAAATAGGATACAGGAGAGGAATGTAACGTGGACACTAAGATTAGCAAGGGATACGCCGAACTATGCTGTCAGGAGGGAGACAGGAAGAACGAGTTTAGGGATTATAACGGTGAGCTGAGCGTGTAAATACAAAGAGAAATTTTTGGATGAGGTGGGAAATAAGCTGGTTAGGAAATGTTGGTGGGAGAAGGAGAACAGACACAGGTGTGGGAGGATGGAGGTGGAAAGGGAAACGTATTTTAGAACAAATGTATTGTAGATGGTGAAGTGAGAAGGATGAACGAGGAAAGAAGGACTGTATATGAGTTGGTTAAAGGAAATAGCATGGAGCGAGAGGAGGCAGGGGAGGAGAAAATAAGTGAGCCAAGGTTTGATGGGAACTATGTGTGGATCACGCTAAGGGAGAAAGCGCAATTATTGTGCGAGAAAGGAGAAAAGGAAGTAAGGAACTTATAGCGAGAATGTGATGCGGATGCATGGAGAGTGATAATAGGTTCTGGCTTTCTGGAGAGTGATAATAGGTTCTGGCTTTCTGGAGAGAAGAGGTTCTGGTTAGAGTAGTGTAAGCAGGTGAAAAGGAGTGGGATGAGCATGGAGGTATTGTTGCATGAAAGGGGGGATAAAAAGGCAGTTGCATGGGTAAACGTGGTGTTGAGTAAGATGAAGAAGAAGAGAAGGAAGGAGGAACATGAATATAGAAGGAAATATTGTATGTAGTAGAGGAAGTAGATGTAAGAAAATTGTACATATTGTAAATAGTAGATAAGGATTAGGGATTATCTGTGGAGGCAGAGGCTGGAAATGCGAGACAAAGGGAGAAATTAGCGACATGCATGCGAGGCGATGCGAAGCGAGGAAAGCAAGGTCTGCTTAAAGATAATGTGTGGATGAATGTTAGTTTTTAAGACTTAGTTGTAAGGAAATTCTGTAAAAATGGAAGTGTAAGCAACTCAATTTTCTAAGGCCAGCAGGCTGAAAACTAAACGTTTATCTACTGAAGATTACATAGCATTGGAAAACTTCAGTATAGGAATTATTTTCCTGCAGTTTCTCAGCTGGTTTAAGCAGAAATTCACAGTCTGTATAGACAATGAATGGGACCTTTTCTTGATTGTTATAATTTTTAAATTCTGTACAATTATTGCCAGGTTTTGGTAGATTAATTTTGTAATGGTTTAGGTTTTTACAGTCTTCTTCGTGGGTGTACAATTTTTCTTCGCTTGTAAAATCGCAAATGTGTTTTTATGACTATTGCTTGATAATTGTAAGTTAACAAGTCTCGACAGATCCTTTATCCACATATAATGGCAATTATAAAAATCTTGATCGTCATCGTCATCATCATGACTCTCGTCACTGTAATGGTCCTAAACATAAAGAAGGTTAACACGTTGTTCCCTCTTCTTCTGTTCAGATGATACACCTTTAAAGGGATTTTAATTTGTTTTTCGATTTTTGTTATATCTTTCAGGGTCACGGGAATGTTTGTTTTACTAAAATCTAATTTATCCTTATATGGAGTATAGTTAGACACATGATACGCATTTTTTGCAGCTGGATACAGCGCCGATAACACTGCCCATTTGAAACATTCGTTTTCACTATTTTGTACATTAACACAAGCCTATTTCAGTTTAATTGGCAGTGGTAATTTAATATAAAAACAAGCTCTCATAGGGTTGTATTTGTTCATGTTAGTTTCTAATTTCACAATGGAGTGTAATTTCCATTTGGAATCAGTTTCTTGAAAGTCTTCGAGCTTCTTTAGGATTCGTTATTTTACATTGTCGTTGAACCAACCATCTAGTACAGTCGTTGAATAAATTTCTTTTGCCCTAGACTTAAATGTTTTCAGTCCTATATTTTCATTATCGCTCATAACTCTTTTAAATTTTTCACCTAATTTTGTTAACACTTTTATCGCTCCAAACTTATTTGAGGCGTTGATTATGCGCTTTTAAATATACCTATTATAAGCATCATCCAGGAACGCATCATTATCTTTATGAACTACATACATTTACAATTACTCCTGCTTGGAGTCAACGCTTAAACGCTGCGTCACAATTAGCTAATCTTACACGATAAGCCATAGGATCTCTCACAATTTCTCCTTGTAACAATAATGCATCAAGGTGAACACACAGACATATAATTTGTTTAATGATATTTATAGATTTTTTTCGCTCAGACGACTATATACGTTCTTCTCGATGTAAATTATTTACACTTCTTAAAATATCTACGCACTTATTTATCATTCGCCAAGTTAAATTTCAATTATTTCTCAGCTTTTACAGTCTAATGCACTAATACAACAAGCAGAAAGTCATGCGCCAACCTGCAAGCAAAAAGTCATGCACTAATACTACAAGCAAAAAAGTCATGCAATAATACTACAAGAAAAAAACTATGTCAATATAAATTGAACACTTACATTGAGTTCTCTTTTTATCTCTGAACCTGATGTATAATCAAAGATATTAGGACCTAGATACGGCAAGGGAATAGTAGCACCACATCTCGGTAGCTGGCGCGATAGGCGGAGATGTGGAGTTAAAATCCGCCTCCACTTTCCAGTAGAGGCGCGGTGAGCAGTTTGGCGCCAAGTAGTAGTTTTTCAAATTGACATTTTA
>JAAAKG020065086.1:0-17626 GCA_010014905.2 Druon quercuslanigerum
ATAGTAACATTTTCGAACAAGGATATGACTTCTGTAACTAAAATTATAAATGTAAAAAAAAGAATTAAATTATAAATAAATGTACAAATAAAAAGACGAACTTTTAACCAAATAGTTAAATTTTCATACGAAAAGTTAAATTAAAAAAAAAAGATTTATATTTTAACAAGAAAAACAAATTTTTAACAAAGTACATTAATTTTTTACAATTTACAATAATTTTCTCCCCAAAAATATGATTTTTTAAACAAAAAAATAAATTTTATACACAGAAGTTAAATTTTCATAACAATAGTTCGATTTTTAACTAAATTTTTTTTTTAACCGAATAGAGTATATTTTAACAAAAAAGTCAATTTTATACCAAATATTTTAATTTGAAACAAAAAAGTTAATTTTTAACAATTAAATTAATTTTCAACCGAATATTTTAATTTTTAACAAAAAAATTAATTTTTAAGCAAAAATGGAATATTTTTAGTAGTAGTTAAAAAAATTAATTCTCTTCCGAGAAAAAAAAGAATTTTTGAAAAACTAGTTATTTTTTCAAATAAGGAAAAAAATATCTAACTATAAAAGATAAATTTTTAATAAAATAGGTAAATTTTCAAACAGCAGATGAATTTTTCAGGAAAGAAGATTCCAAAAAATACAAACTTTCAATATAATACAATAATTTGTAACAAAAATATTGAATTTTTAAGCCAAAAGGACGAATTATCTACAAAAGATTTAAATTTTAAATCCAAAAATATGATTTTTGTAAAATAATTAATTTAATGCCACAATGTTAAATTTTTATAAAAATAGTTTATTTTTAATAAAAAAGTTCATTTTCAACCGAAAAGTTTAATTTTTAACAATAGAATTTTTCCAAAAAATTTTCCAAAAACATTGATTTTGGACCAAAAAGACAAAGTTTCAACAAATTACATTAATATTTATGGAAAAGAGCAATATTCATTAAAAAAACATTTCAACCACAAATTGAATCGCTTAAAGTTAGTTAAAAAATTAATTTTTAGCCAAGAAAAAAAAGGAATTTTCAACAAAATAGTTTTAATTTTTAACTAATGACATGATTTTTAAACTAAACTTATGAATCTTAAAAAATGACTTTTTAACATAATACTTCAACTTTTAAATAAGTATTTGAATTTTCAACTAAAAACATTAATTTTTAACCAAGTAGTTGAATTTTCAAAAGAAAAAAAACGAAATAATTTTAGTTAAAACTCTTTTCTTCACTTTGTAGGCATGAATAGAGTAAACTGCGTGTTTATACCAAAGCTCAAAAGGTTTCAATCATAGTTAGCTGCTTTATGATTCTTTATGTTAAAAAAATGGAATTTGAGCAAATTTTTTATCTCACTATTTTAATTGATTATTAAAAATATCCACGTGGCAAAAACTTTGAATAGAAAAAAGTACAATTTTTAATTTCTCTACAAACCCAAATTGATGAAAGTCGCATTTTTTAAACTAAAAATTTGGATATAATACTAGAACTAATGATATTAATAAAATAATAATAATAATAAAACTAATAATAATAGAACTGCTGACCGATGCAGTTTCTCAGCGCGCAGGACTAGAGACGGTTGCTTCGCGAAAAGACGCAGTGCGCGAGTACTCATTCGTGTATATTGCGCAATATTGTATATTCAGATTGTAAAACATACTGAATCCAACCAGCTTCACTAAAATTAACCGGAAAAGGGTCTAACATCAGTGTATCTCTCGCTTCCGAGCCTGAATTTTTAAGGACAATGCGAGCAAAAAAGGATCTTGATCGATCCCATCAAGAGCGATCGCGATGATTGAGCATAATAAGAGCCGAGAATCTTCAATCTTTAGTCTTCAACAAGTCGTGAAATAAAGATCTCTTCTGCCTGGACGGATTGCGATGCGGCTGCGGCTGCAATAGGGTTCGGTGAGCGCAGGAGGCCGGCACGATGAGCACCGAGCGTGACGGAAGATGCTGGCGGTGTGATAACTTTTCGAGTCATCGAACCTCATCCCAAAGCCGGGGTTTGTCGCAATCCAGCCTTCAATTTTTTTCCCCAGCATTCCTCGACTTATTTAAAATCCTAAGCCAATTATTTTAAATAACCTTTCCCAGTTCCTTTTGGGGCCGTTCAAAAAATACGTCACGCTTTTCTCGAAACTTTTTACACCTCATCCCTTCTTCGTCACGGAGCATCACACAAAGATTGTACTTTTGAGTGAGACGCATGCGCGGATCCAAGAAGTGGGGGCACGGAGTCGTCAGCCTCAACACCCCCCCTCCCCCCCACACACACATGGTAACCACGACTTACGTTTCAAAGATTTTTTTGATGATCTTGTCATACCCATGTTCCCAACTGCTATGGTGACAATCCCTCTCCCCCCACCATCTCCTTCCCAAAACTCCTACACACCCCTGAATCAGAAATAGTTGAATTAAAACAACAAAGAAGAAATTTCATCAAAATACTTGAATCCTCAACAAAAAAAGACTTTTGATTCAATAAAGAAAAAATGATTCATCCCAAATTTCCAACCGAAAAGAATAATTTTTTTACTGAAAGAGATGCGTGCGTAAAAAAATGCATACATTTTTAACCAAATAGTTGCATTTACAACCAAGAAGTTTGTTTTTTGCGGAAAATTTTCAACATAATAAATAAATTTTCAACCAAATAATTAAATTTCTAAATTAAAAAGTATTATTTCAACAAAAAATGAATTAAATTTTCACTATAAAGTTTATAAAAAGTAACGTGTTACAAAACAGTTAAACTTTCTACCATATAGTTACATTTTCTCACTAGCTGTTGAATTTTCAAGACACAAAGGCGAATTTTCTTTACAAAACAGTTCAATTATCAACCCAAAAATACGAAATTATAACAAAAAAACATTTTTAATTTTTAATTAAACACAATATATTTTAAGCAAACAAGACATATTTTCAGCAAAATAGTTGAATCCTCACTAAGATCAGAATAATTTTTTTAAATTACTTTGATTGATTAATTAAATTCAAATATTTTCTGATAAAAATTATTAGAATTCAAATATTAAAAAAGCATTCCGTTGACTTATTTGAAGTATTAATTAAACCCTTGTGCATAGGTTTATGCTGTAGGCTTTAAAAATATTACGTAGAATATTTCAGTCTTAATTTATTTTTAACATTAATCAAATTCAAATTTGACATTTTTATAATTATGCGTACAATATGTAGCATTTACAATAATTGGCATGATTGTTTTTATTTATTTTAACTGAAAACATTTGTAATATATTTGGTGCTTTTAATGATAATAATAATATATTATAAGTTTGCTTCTGATTTGCAATTGAAATACTTACAATAATTCACAAAAAAGAAAATTAATACCACATATCTACAATCAACATAACTCATATAGTGAAAAATTGCGTGTCTCTAAAGCAGAATTCATTTTTTTCTGTAAAAAATATTTCTTTAGCCTTATGGATTAGCCTTATGGTTCCTCAAAGTTAAAATTAAAGAAAAAACGATGAACTTTTCCCTGCTTTAAGATCACAGAATACTACCTCTTTCTTAATTATATACTGTCACAATCACATTCTTGTCTCAGAACTTGTAAGAATGATTTGTTCATTCACAAATATTTTACACAAAATCTTGAGGTTACTACATTTTCGAAAATTTATTTTCGTTATTCCTCATGCAATTTTGTACTATAAAAATTTTTCCAAATTGGCTGGAGTATAATATGTAGCTCCACCAACCGGTCGACGAAAGGAAATATATAGATTCATTATGTAATGCCTGTTATCAAATATTCCCACGATTAAACGAAAGCTGTTATTAGACTGATTTACCGTATATTCAAGGAAATGCATTCACCACACAAAGTTATTATCTTATAAGTCAGGTTTCGAAAAGGGAGAATATATTATGAATCTAGATCTATTCGGGATTCAGTGTAATACAAAGACCGTATTCTTGCAATCGAGGCAGCATAATTATATATCTTTTTCTTACTTACTTTCCTGGTTTAGAGGGTGAATTTAGTAAAATGGTTTTGTTCTATCATTATCATGAAATTAATATAAGCTATGGAGTCTGTGATAATAGCGCCTCAGTGTCGAACATTGTAACTATAATTTTTCACACAATCAATTGATAGCTGCGAAGAAAGACAGATGGGTTGCTCAGAGGAAGTGCATTCGATAAGATGCTCAATTATCGCCAAGACCCGAGGGATCATCGACGGGCAGATTCATATGAAGAAAATATGAAATAAGGCATAAAAAATGTGTTAAAACATAAATGTTTAGTAAGTTTCAACATTAATAAGCTCAATGACGTATATTTTAATACCCTTTTATACATCAAGTGTAGGAGAGAAAGAAATTATTTCAGAAAACTGCTGAATAAACTAAAGAAATCTTAAAATTCATACACCATTATGGAAGACAGCAGGACTTGGATTGAAAAAAAGTGGGCACTTTAATGCCTATAAATCTTTACAAATCCCGTTTTTGTTCGAATGAGCATTTAAGGGTATTCGAATGCATTGTTTATATTCAATAAATTCGTTTGGAAAATCATTGAATGGCATTTAACTACTTTGGTAATTCAACGGCTTTGAACGACATTGGTTCCATTCTATACCTCCGATCACTGAAGTCATTGCATGGCATTAAGCTGACACGGCTATTCAACTGCATTCGCTGGCATTAAATTAATGAAATGAAAAAGGAGTCACTTCAATGTTATATTTTTTGTGGGTTCAAAATTATTCGAACGAAAACTTTTGAATACCAAGAAGAACATTTGCAAAAAATCTGTTTAGATTCATAGACATAAAAGTGTACCATTTTTTCAAGGCTATATAATCTACTTCAATGCTTTTCCTTTTACAGGGTTACTAGCTAGGATGTTGGTCCGTACTCAAAATTAATTTTTCTTTATGAAATAATTATAAAAATCCAATTCTACGATTTATTTAAATAAGTTTCATTTAATTATAATTAAGATCATTCGCTATTGACAACTTCCACATCGACTCAGTGATCGGCAACAAGAATAAACAATCAGAGACTCGCTTTTATTACGGTTTGGATTAAACCCATGATTCGTTTAGAGTTTATCATAACACTAAAACACTAAGACAATATATAAAAAATTTAAGAAGACGTTCAAATAATTATTTTCCATTAATAGAATACGAGTTTCTCACCTTATTGGTTAAAAAATTAAATAAGAAATTTACATCTTTTAATATGAAACTGTCAATAACCGCCGAAATGTGGGCTGGCGATCACTTGAGAAGCTTAAAGTGTTGAATTTTTCCCAAGATTTGATGCCGAACATATCTTATGCTTAACATTTCAGGAATTTATTTAAGTTAAAATTTACCAACATGTGTGGAAAAATAATTTAAAAAAGCAAGTATAGCTCGACTGCAGCAATGGAAGAGCTTCGCTCTGAAGGAACCGCCATTTTGGTCACGGCTGACTCAGCTTCAGGTAATTACGCGTTGTTAGTTAGTTAAGAATATTTTTTATTGATCTTAGATTTTTGTTGCATATATGTGGTATACATTTTTGGTTCCGATCTTAAGCGACTTTACCCGAAATTAGTTTTTGAGTTCTTATTGTAGTTGTAATGAGTTTTTTTTTTCGCTAGTTTTGTATCTTATTTGTGAGGAAAATTTGGGAAAAACCTATTTAATTTTTTAACTTAGAATATATTACAACTTAACCTAGCTTTATCTAATCTATATACAATATTTACAGTTACTTTAGCTAATATAGGCTATAAAAAGTTAAGTTTTCTGGAGATAGTTTGTTTAATTTTGTAGCAAAAGCTGTGGTAATTTATATTTGATCCTGAAAGACGCATCTTCATAACGTAGCGAAGATGTGTCTTTCAGGATTGGAAAAGACAATTGATTTACATAAAAAGGTTCACATTTTTGAAACATTTCTTGCTTGACTGTAGAGATTTTAGATTATGATTTCAACTCAGTGATCCTTGTCCCTCTTCTTGCGCTGTTGGCCATTCTCAGGCACTTATTCTGTATGTTTTGAAGTTTTTCCAAATTACTTTTAAAAGTGTCATATAGGTGCCGCATATAGCATTATTGGCCTGATAACCATTTCATAGACTATAATTTAATTTTGTGTGTTTCATTTTACCTTTACTTCCTAATAGAGAGTTGAGAGAGCCTACCACAGCAGCAGCCTTACTACGCGATTTTTTGGTATGTGTGGTATAAGTAAGTTTCGAATCTGCCATTACTCCTAAGTATTTGGCATGTTTCCTCGGTTTGATAGTTTCATTATACATTTTTAACTCTGGGATATTTTTATCACTATTATCGTGAGAAATTATTACAAGCTCAGTCTTGTCCGTGTTTATCTTAAGCTTCCATCTAACAAAGTATTTTTCTAATTCGTGTACATACTTTTGCAATTTGATTATCGCAATTCTTTTACGTCATGACGCTGTATCAATTGCTGTGTAGTTAGAAAAGAAGGCTATTTTCACATCGCTAGACTTTGGTATACCATTTATATAATATAGAAATTATACTGGTCCAAGGACAGAACCTTGCGCAACGCCTGCTTTGATAAGTTTTTCATTCGATAATTTACAATTAACGTCTCCTACAAAGGTTGTATGAGTTATGAGAGGCTATGAGCCCCTTATACCGTACTGTTTCGAAAGCCTTCTCCATGTCTAGAAGGAGAGCACCTGTACTCTGCTTAATATTAAAATTTGTACTAATATAATCAGTGAGTCGAGCTAGCTTTTGTACTGTCCAGTCTCCCGATCTAAATCCAAACTGTTCTGGAATTATTGCTTATTGATTTGCTCATCGATATGGAGTTTATTTAACATCACAGTTTCAAAGATTTTGCTAATGGTGGGTAGTAAACTGATAGGCCTACAGCTTTGTGCAGAGGTTTTTTTCCTTTCCAGGTTTATATATGGGAAGTCTTTTTGCCTTTTTCCATTCGGCAGGAAAGTAGCCTTGTTTTAAACATGCATTGTATATATGATTTATTTGTACCATCTCTTTTTTTGGGGAGATACTTTAATATAATGTTTTGTATTCCATCAAGTTTTCTTTGCATTTGTTTTGCATATAGCTTTTTAATTTCTTTAGCGGTAGGTAATTAAATTCCATCCAGGTTTATTTCAGAGCGAGCAATTTCACTACTTTGTGATTTAATTAGATCATTATTTTAAGGTTCTCCCATATCACCAGTTAGTTTGTGAACATTTTTAAAATTATCAGCAATTGCTTCTGCTTTATCTTTATCAGAAAATAGAGTTGGATCTCGACCCTTGAGAGACGGTATGCGTCTTTTATTCAGCCCTTTTAGACATTTAGCCATTTTCCACAAGGATTTATCCTTTGTGGTGACGGATGCAAGTTTATCTCCTTAGTTGTTGTTTTTATGTTCAGTAATTGAATTTTTAGTTCTGCGATTTGCTATGCTTAAAAAGACTTTCAGGTAAATGTTTGTAGTTTTCTGTAAAAGTTTTCTCAAAAAGTTTCTGTATTAAATTTGTTAAGTTGTAGTTTCTGGGAGTTTATTTTTATGTTCAAAGGTTTCTTGTATAGGGATAGAGTCCTCAGTAGTATTATTAATTATATTCATTAAATCATTTACGCTTTTATCCATGAAATCAATGGTATCAAGCGCTAAGTTTATTAATATTCTACTGTTAATGAGTTCTTTAAATTTTTCAGTCAGCTTTTCTATGGACCAAAAGTTTAGGAGAAGACGGCAATTCTATGTTAATTTGATCATCACTAAGCAAGATTAAGACCGGTTTATGATCAGGGCAGAGTTCATCAAGAACGTCAATTGATTGATTATGCTTTGTTTCGTGTCGAATTTGCTCATAAACACTCGACGCGTCTATTATGTTGCGAGAGAGGCGCCACGTCGCACCCTGGCGGATTTTTCCCAAACTACCAGCTCAGCGCCGCAAGATTACAATGAAGTTGTAGAAAATCTGAGCTGTACCGTGCTGCATACTATTCTACTGGTACACTACTGTTAACTGATTGGTCAAAAACTTTTTTTCTTGCCAATTTCAACTATAGTTGAAATTGGTAATTATCAAATTATCCGGGACCTACAGGTCTCGAAAACGAGATACAAAAATCAAACATTAAATCCTTATTTATATGAAAAATGTATGAATAAATTTTGAACTAATTTTTATATAAAAAGGGAAACACTTTGTTTTAACGATTAAATTTGTATTTATTTATAAATTCGTACAACTCTAAGGATTTGAACCCTCTAACTACTGACGCGGCAGTTTCTAAACATAAACCATGACTGTGTAAACACGCGCAGCCATCAAGGCTAAACAATGTAGGTATAATAAAAGTGCGAGCCACTCATCCGACAAACACAAACCACACATACGTGTGCACATACGCACCGAGCGTGTGGGTGAGAGTGCATGAGGGCCACGTAAACGCGAACCTACGTCCTAGTTCCCAGACTTGTCGGGCAAGCTCGTGAGTGCTCTGTGAAACTTTTCCAAATCACTCATAATATTTTTGTAGTTATTTACGGAAATAAGTTATAAACGGTTTTAGACTTGTCATATCGAGTTCTTAAATTCTTTTTAAAATCTCGCTTATTATTTAAGAAAATACCTCAATGTCCAATGAATTTTTCTCATATCCAAGAACTAGCTACTAGTTCGTGACTTTTTTATGTATAAACGTTTTCCGTGTATGACTTCCTTTCTTAAAAATAGTACTAAAAAAAATTACGTCTTTTTGTAGATTTTAATTATTATTTTTATTAAAGGTTTGTTTTTCATACAAACTTATCAACTTAATAATTATTTATTAAAAATATTTGAGATGAATCTAACATTAATAAATCTTTTCTTCAAACAATTTTTTTAATTTTGAAAAATGTTGTGCTAGTTTATCAGCTATTTTAGGGCAAAGTATCTTCCTGAATATACAGCAATACTCCAAGAATTTTTTAAAAATTTATATAATCTACGTGAAAAATCAAACACTAGTTTTTGAACGATTTCCTTAATTTAGTGGGAATCACTCAATTCCCTGAATTGTAGGGAATATTCCAAAACGTTCATATAAATTACCCTAAGTTTAGAAAAATTTGACCAAAAATTGTAGATATTATCTAATTTTCTAAAATTTATGCAATTTCCCTCAGTTTTTTAGTAAATTATAAGAACTTTTAGGAAAATTTCCCCAAATATTGAGGAAAATGATTTTCCCCAACGAAAATTAAAATTAAAATTAAACCGTATTTAAACATTTTTTGTTTATCCACAATTACAAAATGTCACAAGAGATTAAAATGTTTTTCTAATACAGTCATAACTCAGTGCATTTTGTATTATTGTTTTAATTGACTTTATATTTTAAACTATTTTTGTTTCTATGTAAAATTGATTTAAAATCTAAAACGGGAACTAATTGCATTCTTGTATAGGTGTGAAATTTTCTGGTTGAGGCTCAAAGTGAATTATCCTTAAACTAACAACTTTCTCGTACAGGCCGTACTATAGGATGAAGAGGAGCAACATGAAGATCCCGTCGAAAACCAAAACTACACCCGCAGACAAAGCTCAGGAACTGTTTCCAAGGATAAGGAGGAGAAAACTGGAAGTTACAAGGGTCATCCTAGAAGTGAGTTTCCTTATTTTTAGAAAAATACAAAAAATTATTAATTCAAGAAAAAAATCACATTATTTGAAAGCTAATATATTTTTCAACATAGTCACCGAGTCTTTCGTGGCTCTTCGTGGAGCGGGATGAGAAATGCTTTAAACGAAGGTTTTCATTGTGAAGAATAAGTGGTAGTCAATCGGGATGAAGTCTGCGGAGTACAGAGGGTGGCGGAAAATCTTGAAACTTTCCGCAGCTTCCTACCTCCTTTAGTTTTCTTATGAGAAAATGGGGAAAATCACTTTTTGGATGACCTTCATAAAATGGACGTTTAAGAGTGGAACAAACGGCTTTTGTCTTAATACGAGAACATGGCTCTATAATACGAAAGTTTGAGGTGTAAGTAATAAGAGAAGATCAGTCATTTACGGTAGATCCGTTGAAAGAACTAGGGCAGCACTTTATGTCAGAGATGACATTAAATTTATTGGTTTTGTCAAAGTTTTGTTCTAGAAACTTGGTATAGTAATAAAGATCGCACACCATGTAGAAGGCAGGTGCCAAGCTGTGCTGATTTGCTTGGCATATCTACCATTTCACTTCCAGGACCCACAATGATCTAAAGAGTGGAGACATATTATGGACTACTACTATGTTAAAGGAATACCATTTCTCATTGAATGTGGCGCTAACGTGCATCATTTGACTTGGGGTAGTAAGATAACTAACAACAGGAGTGAGTTTTTATTAAATTACCTTTTGAATACTGATTAAACCTTATTGAATCGCAGTAACATACTTACACTTACCTTCATGACGGGTAGTTTTCGCGAGATAATTGATTTGACCTTATTCTCGATAAGCATTAGCAAAATATTCCAGAGTTGGCAAGTATTCTGGGGTACGTCCCCATCGGATAATAGACAGACATGCTTCTTCTTGGTAGCCGAGAGGCAGCGGCCGGCGAAGCAGTACAACATAATAATGCAATTGATGTTCTTGCACAATCTGATGTTATCCAGTACCACGACATCCTCCCGAGGCAGATGACTTCATTTTATTAGAGGCAGAAGTAAAAGTTCAGCGTCTTATTTTTTTGGCAAAGAGAAGTAAGCAGTTTGTAAGGAGAGCATTATCTTCTCTTACTTAAGTGCCCGAATCTAGTAATAATGATAAAGAAAGAAAAATTAGAAGATTCAAAAAGCTTAATATCTGGACACAGACTGCTTTAGGCTACTGAAATACTTTCCATTAAATTGAAATTAGAACCGCAGCATCTTATTGATAAAACGCCTCTGGAAGGTGTGGTTTGCGATGATCTGATTAAAGCTGAGGGCATATGTGCTGGGGATAATAAATATCCGATACCTGATTAGGTGCAAACCCTTGTGTATTGTGCAGCTGGAGCAGCTGTTAGAACCCCCAACTAAGCCTTTAAATATCCCGGGAGTAAGAGAACGAGAATGGCATCGATTAACATGTTATAATTTTCCTTTTAAATCGCAATGAAATCACTTAAAATAATTCACAAAAAAAATAATAATGCTTCATATTTACAACAAAATTAACGCATTTAGTGAAATAAATCGCTTTGCAGTAAAAACTTGGGGGTATTTTTTGTCGTAGGTAAAATTACAACAGTGGTTATTGTACCTTGGTAGGGATTCAGATATCTCTTTAACATGGGGTACGATAACAGAGTAGGTGGCTTCGCTCGCTCGTCGTGTAGGGTATGAATGCGGAGATATATAATAAGGAAAGGTTCTGGGGAATTTGATATTTACAAATGAAGTTCCACTTAAAAAAAATCAATCTCACTTGCACAAACTGCAACCAATTTTAAGAATGGAAGCTAATGCTTGAGTTTTTATAGCGGAAAAAAAATTTGAAAATGAAAATCATTAATTATGGAAGAACCGCTAACAAATTTGTAGAATACAGGGTTATGTTTGGAGTTTCTCAACCGGAATTGGCATGTTGAAATAAAAATCGTCAAGTATTAAGGGGGTTACCCACTGTGTGATGAGTGGAAAAAATCGAATTTTTTGTTGTTGCATAAATTGCTTCCTAACACGTTTAGAATATGCTGGTTATTGCCCCATGTCGGCTTCTTACCTTAGACATTCCAATCCAAATTTACACTTATATATACATGTATAGAAAGAGATTTAGAGGGCCACATGTTTTTCCAAACTTGACGAGTGGGTCACGTGATGGTGAGTTAAGATTTCATAGTGTACTTCAATAAACGCGTTTTTCTCAACACTATGTTTTTATAACTTGTCTCCACGATATCTCGAAAATCGTTTGATCGACTGCTTTGACATTTTAATGGTAAATTCGGCACATTTATAGTAGTAGGATGAACTAGAATTATTTAAAAAATTTTTAAAATATTTTTTAAATAATTTTTTTTTTTAAAGCAAAATTACCGAAAAAAGTCGTGAAATTTAAAAGTTAATTTTCCAAAGCCTGACAATTATTAAATTTTAAATATTTTCTAATAATCCTCGTTCATTCTATCGCCACAGATTTACAGATTAAAATGTCGTTTGATTTTTTGATTGCGGATAAGCCAATCAGCCAGAATCATAGAGACACTCAACGCTCTCTTTTTTAACCTGTGGAAGGCACGCTCCTTTCACGCACCCTCTACAGGCACACTGGTGTGAATTGGGATTTTCCGTTTTCGAAGCTCGTTATCTCCTTGAAAATTACAGACAATTTTTAAAAAGGTATGCTTTCTTAGTTAAAATGAATGATATCCCCAATAAAACTTTGTTTTTTTATAAAGTCACAATAACTGAGGCATGAAAAACATACTTTGCGGTCAACTTAAGTATACGGAAATTTGAGAAATGCCCCTTTTGGATTTAAAATTTTGAAATGTGATTCAATAAACTTTGGTTGTTCGATAGGAAATTCCGAATGATAATATGATTGCCACTTTAAATGCTAAAGTTTTCCTGCAATTTGACAATCACCAATCCACAAAATAGAACTCCTAGACTGAGAAAACCACTTTCATCTAATCTTTCCCAGACACGACATTACTGCACGTTATCGACACACAAGTACGAATTTTAAACTGCAAAAATACCCGTGATTAAAAAATATTGAAGTATTTACTATTGAAATAAAATATTAATTCTGTTAAAGCTCAGGACCTCAAAATTAATTTGTATTAAGTTTGATTTAGTTATGTTGCCTTTTTAAAAAATAGCATCATAAAGTAAGAATTTTTTTATTTTCCTTTAAAAAATTAATTTTTACAAAAAAGGGTGCATTTTATTTGAAATTTAAATATCAATACTCGATTCTGCATAAAATTGTACATAGGAAAGCATATCATTTTGCAATTATCTGTAATTTTCAAGGAGACAACAAGCTTCGAAAACGGAAAATACCGATTCGCACCAATGGGCTTGTAGAGGTTGCGTAAAAGAAGTGTTCCTTCCACGGGTTAAAAAAGAAAGTTTTAACTGTCTCCATGATTCCGTACCGATCTGTGGTGATAGAATGAACTAGGATTATTAGAAAATAGTGAAAATTGAATAATTAACAGGCAATATTACTTTTTATATTTCACGACTTTCGATAATTTTGCTATAAAAAAATATAAAATTTTTTTCGGGAAATCAGATAATAAAACTCAAAAGTACATTTTGACAACAAAATCGTCATCAGAGATATTGCTAAATAGCTTCAGAGCAAAAAAAATACATAAAGCATTTCCTTACCGACTGCGCAGGTTTCCATTTAATGCTCAGGCGTTTATTTGTCATTAGAATGTATTATTTTTTTATAAACATTAAAAAAGGATAAACTTCATCGTTTTCCTGCCGTCATTCGTTTGAATCAGTGATACCACGTGTATCTGCACATGCGCGAGTATCAGGCAGGCTGGTTTGTTTTATTATTCCCTAACCTCCGTTTTCAAATAGAGATCAAACGGCTTAATGAAAAGTTTCCAGAACGTGCAATATTTGGTCTTTTCTTTTATACATTTCTAATCTACACAGTATATTTCCTTGAAGATGTGAGCAAAAATAAATAGCATTTTTTTAAAAGGAAAAATGCACTGCAATCTTGATCAGAAAAAAGGAAAAGTAGATATTACTATTATTATTATAAATTTAAAAAAACTGTAAGCTCTATTGAAAGTATCCTTGATAAAATACGCGAGGATTTTGAGACTCCTCAAAGAAAATAGCGAGTCAGTCAAATAATCCTCACGGTTTTCCTCGCACTCTTTTTCAACAAACTCCTAACCTTAAATCTGCTTTTCATATTTAATGTACGAATTTAATTATTATTTCTTATTTGTAGAATCGGCACACAAGTGCGAATTCGCACCAACTCGCACTTTGCACGTGATGTTCTTGGAAGAAAAGACTCAACTGGCCGTTGGGCCTTAGCTATCCGACGCAGTAGATATATTTAACGTAGTGGTGGGAAGACCTTGAATTCATTTCCCTTTACATTCTCCAAAATTGAATTTTTTCTTTGATGCAAATTCGCACCAGTGTGCTTTCTACAGGTTCTATCTTTATATTGATCGTTAAAAAAATCATAAACAATGTTTAAAAAACCGGCCGCCATACGGAGTGACTCCCTTAAGGAAATTTGACCAATTTCAAGGATTTAAGGTTATGTATCGCGCTTAACTATTGAAAGTGATATTTTCAAGAAAGTCGTCAAGTATTGAAGAAATGTAACACGTTTGCCGAATATAATGTAAGGTTCGGCTTTTTTAAACGAAAATATAACATATGTTTTGAGACAAAAATCATCGTATTTGAAAGAAAGAATCATAAAGTATGCATGAAATGTAAAAAATTAGAAGAGTTTAAGGTTATGTTTGCATTCTCACAACTAAAATCGACATTTTTAGAAAAATGATAAGGTATCAAGGAAATGTAATGAATCTTAAGATATGAAAGTTATATATTTGGGTTTTTATAACTGAGAAATATTTCCTGATTTATAAAAGTCCTTCTAATATTTAAGTTATTATTGGAAGCTTTTGAAAGTTTCCAAGTAGACATTAACTTTATACCTTATGATTTTTCGAAAAATACCCATTTCAGTTCTGAAAATACAAACATAACCTTCAATTCTTATAATTTGGTATATCTTATTCACACTTCAAGATTCTTTCTTTGAAATAATATATTCAGCTAAGAGACCCCCAAAATAACCTAAAATGTGTATAATTTGTTACCTTTTATCAAAATTTCATGATTTTTGTCTCAAAATATATATTTCCATTAAAAAAAAACCTAACCTTATGTTCATCAAACGTGTTACATGTCTTCAATACTTGACGATTTTCCTAAATATATGTCACTTTTAGTAATGAAGCCTCACACATAAAATTTAATTCTTGCAATTCCTCATAATTCCTTGACACTTGTTTCATTTTCAAATTTGCAATTTAGTTTTTAAAAAACCTTTAATATTACCTTTCATTCTTAAAATTAGTTGCTGTTTATGCAGACGTAACCTAAATAATTATTTTATTATTTTACTTCAGAGGTTATCTCAGGACTTCCATTCTTTTTATTTTCATCACTTCTTGCACTGCGCATGTCACCAGTATTTTCCACCAATTGGCATGCTGCCATGAATGATGCACGACCATTAGTGACTTGCGCAGAACAGCTTGAGATGACCTGGGACTTATACTAGTTCTGATCATTGGGTCCAATTATTATTATTATTGTGTTTAATTAAATTGTTTCATTTATTCTGACCTTTTCCCTTTGTTTTCATTTCGCTTGATATTTGTAAATTTCACAATATATACACTATAGTATATAATTTTTCTTCGTATAAAAATTTAACCTAAACGATGAACGGATTAACTTTAACTTCCGGTAAATTTTTGACAGATTTACAGATTAACGATTAACTGAGTTAACTTTTTGATTAACGGATTAAAGATTAAATGAGTTAACTTTCCGATTAACTGTACCCAGCTCTGGTTGCAGGTATATCGCGCAACACTTAAATTGATGTATAATTCAAACTTTGTTTTTTCGGTGTTGTTTTTTAAACCAGAATTCTGTTTTTCCTTTAGAAAAATATTTCTTATCACATTAGGAACAAAAGTAATTAATATGTCGACAAAAACTGGAAAATGGTTGAAAAAACTTAAATTGTTATTTAACATTACTCTCATACTGGAATAATATCCTATTATTATGCAGAATTATTCAAATAGAATATTATTTATAATAATAATAAATTGTTTAAACAATTATTTTAATTAACATTAATGGAGAATGACATCACTCTAATAGAAAATTGGACGAAAATTGGAAAATAAACAAAAACTACCACTCTTTAAGTCTATTCTAAGAGAAAATTGATTTTTAAAAAATTAATTGTTTGAGCAATTTATGTAAATACCTGATTATCAGTATTACCTGGTATTATTTTATGTATTAGTAACAATTTACATTTAAAAAACTTATGGGAGTGATGATTAAAATGTAATATCTTATTTATATTTTGTGGCTAATTGTGAAGAGAAATTTTAAATTTCAACTGCATAATTATTTGAAACTAAATCAATCGTTAGTTCGACCGACTGCGTTTATGAATGTTAAATAATAGATTTTTCCTTATCTCTTACGGTCCACATAAATTACAATAAAATTGAGCTTGAAAAATTTGTTTCGAAATCAAAATTTATTTATTTAAAAACTCCTTTCTCAATCCTTTACGTTTCTCTACAATGCGTACCTTTTTCAAGTTTTTAACCTATATAATTACATTTTTACAATTAGTCTTAATTAGGAGAATGATGAAGATAAATAATTTCGTAGATTATTATACAAGTTTTTACCTGAGTTATCAAAGTTTAAAATCATAAAAACATAGGATTAATCGGATTAATATCGCGGAGTAAAACCAAAATAAAAAAGGTGTCATTGGAAAATTTCCCAGTCTAAAAATGTCCTCATAACAAAATTAGAAAGTTTTGAAATACCTGAAGACAGTTTACGTAATGAGCGTAGACAAACAATGGACATGTTTTCATGGAAACTACTGATGAGGAATTGCGAAATTAAGATTAAATTGAAATTGAACAATTTTGTAACTATTAAAAAGATGACATTATTTTATGATACTTTGATAAATTTTATTAATATTTAGAATTTCAGTGTGTAAGTTAACTGAAACTTTTTGACGTTTGTTAATAACAGTAGACTCAATAACACTCCATTGGTACATGTTTTTTTCTGTAGTTAATATTTTTATTTTTTAATTCAACATTAATTATTAAAATTCCCAGAAAGTTGTGACAAACCTGTGTTCAAATTCTCAAACTCACAATCTCTTTTGTGTTCAGCAATTCTGGTTTTCAATCGCCGGCCAGTTTCACTAATAAGGCTTTATTGCAACATTTAAAATTAATTAGATAAATTACACAAGATAAAATTTCAATTGAATCAATGTCTTTCTTCTTTAACAAATAATTATCAAATGTATTTGTGTTCAAACAAAAACGTTGATATTAAATTTTTTAAGTGAATTCCTTAACCGTGCATATAGACCCTGAATGTAAGGTGAGGTTACATTTAAATTAAATCTATTGTAAGTATCAATAATTTTTTTTTATTAGTTTTATTACTGTCATTATGTACTAAAGTTGTTTTTAATTGATTTAAATTTTCTTTTCTAAATTGGATATCACTTAATTTCACACATCCGTCTATTAAACTTTATATTACACCAATTTGGTTACAAAATAAATTGTGTGAATTATAGTTTAAGTATCTACCAGACCACGAAGATTTAAGAAAACTTAATTGTTGTCATTAGGAGCAATAGCTAAAATTTCATAGACATATTATTATTATTACACCATTAAGCCGTTTCCCTTTCGGGGTAGGTGTGACTCACTCGGTAGGGAGGGGAGTAGTGTGAGGAAGGGGTTATAAAAT
>JAAAKG020065097.1:0-17626 GCA_010014905.2 Druon quercuslanigerum
GAGCATGTCCGCTTCAATATCCAAAAATGAAATTTTAGGAGAACTATTAAAATCAATTAATGTTTCCAAAAATATCGAGCGCAACTAGAAAATAGACATTAATGTGCCCAGTTTAATATTTAGGCTTTTTTATCAGAAAAATTTTTCTCGTGACAGTATTAATGTGTAGAGTTTAATGTGTAGAGTTTTAGTGTGGAGAGTTTATTTGTGTAGACTTTAATGTTCGTGCTTACAATTTTCGAGTTTAATGTGTAGAGGTAAATGTGTAGGGTTTGTGTGTGGAGACTTTAATGTGCACAGTTAATGTGTACAGTTCTAAAAAACTCGTTTACAAAAAGTTGCAGAGTTTATCGTCGAAACTTAAATGTGTAGACTTAAGAGGGTCGTCTAGTTACGCTTTTTCAAAAATTGGATTTTTCTTTTTTTACATATTTCGAATCTTTATGATACTATAACAGATTTTTGTGATCCTGTGTGGGTGTTATTCTCCAACAAAAACAGTCAGCTGTTTCACTTATGTGACTCCTAGAACAAAGATAGAGAGCTCAATGGACCTGGCATAGCCGATTAAACTGTAAGTTTTGCCAATCATGTTTAATTTCATTGTTTATCTTTAAACGCCTTTTCCCAAAAGTCGTATTTTTTCGAAAGTGTTAACAAGGGCCTGACTAGAGTATTTGAGATATTGTTTGTTTATAAATTTTAAATTGTTCAGCAGAGGAGTTGCTATGGCCTGACACGAGCTTTTTTGGAAAAAAAAAATTTTCACGTTTTTACAGCCCTTTTTGGCTCGAAAAAATGGTAAAAATGTGATATTTTTGTTTAAACATCCACAATTTTGAGAATTTTTAACTTATTTTAAAAATATTGTGTCAGGCCATAGCCAAAGTTATAACAAATACAGAAATATATTTTTTTTCAGATTCATCCAGCCAAACCTGAGAAAGCTTGCCACAAAGTCGGGTACAATTTTTTTATGGAGGCGTGGTTGAGGTTCTCCCAAGGACACAATCGTCAATAAATAAATAATTACAATGTATCGATTTTTAGAGAAAAAATGTACGAAAATAATACAAAAAACCACATCTCAATATTATGTTTAGTTTTTTTGCAATCCATCCTCAAAAATACGCTCGAAAATCGATCGCGTAACTAGACGACCCCCTTAAATGTGTAGACTCGACGCTTTCGCTTAATGTGTAGAGTTCATATAATGTGTAGTATCGACCGGGCCCCTATTTTCTCCTTGATATTTACTCCTTTCTTTGGTACTTTTTGAAAAATTGACCCTTTCGATTTTGAACCAGCAGCCAAACTTTGACAATATATAGATCATATTATCGACAAGACAAAAAAAATTTAAATAGTCGCCTCTTCGAGAAAATCTATTTTTTAAATTTTTAGAAAACCCGAGGAGTTAGAAGTTTAACGTATATTACGTATTATGCTTTGAAAAAACAAAAAAATATACTTTGTGTTCTCTTGTTTATTTTTTAGCTAAAAATGGCTGCTATACTGTGATATCACGAGCTTTATCTTTGATTTTCTTGGAACAGAATCATTTTTTAAATGAAACATTTTGCACAAATTGTATATTAAAGTAGACTTTATCTTTCTGAATATTCAAATTAATAGCTTTTAAAAGAATTGAAAGTGGATGTGTGGATGGAAATTTTGATACAAGTGGCCAGAGTATTTTGGTACAAATAATGCGAGCTGGAAAAGGAGCTATGTACACCGAAATTTGTTGCTTATAGCTGAATTTTTTCGGTACGCGTAGATACTTGCTAATTATATTTATAACTTATTTAAAATGATAATTAAATAAGAAAACTTAGAACATTATTAAACTTGATTACAAGAACTGAAATAGGAGGAGATTCAATATTGGTACTTCTGAGCGGAGATAGGTAAAGGAAGATTATCTCGATGGAATTAATCTACGATCCGTGCCTGAAGAGTTCCTCTTTCTACCCCTTTTCACCCTCAACTCAATTTAGTCTTTTAAGAATGGAAAGAAAATGTGGGTTGAATGTAAAGTGTCTAATTTTTTTGTATAGTCTCTTTTAAACAGAATTTTAAAAAAAGTTTTCGGTCTAATTTGTGTTAAGAATGGACTGATATTCGTTAGTCAGTATCTGAAAGGAAATCGAACAAAGGATGAAGCGGGTTTCACTTACCTAGAAAGTACATTTCAGTGTCTAAGGACTGTTAATGAATCGCCCGCATGATCTGTGATTAGACAATTTCTATCACTTAACTCGAAATCGTTTGAAGGGTGAAATTCGCTTGAAAATCTTCACAAAGATTTTATTTTATAGAATGAATAGGCAAAGAATAATATTTTGATTTTTAGCAGTGCATTAGGGTACCCAATAAAACTTGACGTTTGTAACTTGTCAATCTATACCACCTAGATTATTTCGTCTTGGTAAAAAAGTACGCTCTTCAATTTTATTTTATTTTTACAAAATTGTTTAGAGATACCGCTAGGCTATTTCAGATCTGAAACTATTTTTTTTAGCTTTTGATTTTCGAATTAAACAAATTTAAGACTAAAACTTTCTTTTACCGCTGTAAAGTATTTTTAAGTTATGGAGGTATGAGCCTTACATTTTATGAAACAAATAAAGTAATTTTGTAAGGTATTATCGAGCTTAGAATTAAAAAAATTTTAATTCAATTACGATTAATGATCTAAAATAGTCTGCAAGATTTTTTTCTATTATAAGTATTCCTTATGATGAAGAACACTTCCTTTATAATTTAGAAGCTATCCTGTGCATGTCATTTCAAGAAAACAATATTTAGAAGTCATTTCAGATCATTAATTGTAATTAATTTTCGAATTTTTGCATCCTAAGCCCGATAGAATCTTCAACAATTTGTTTGTATGATCTAAAGCTTACTCTTTAAAACCTATAAGTAACCATGGATTACAAGAATTATTTGAAAAGAAAAATTTGCCTAAATTTATATAAAAGAACTTTCTATTGACGAACATATTGTTTATCCTTAAATCTGTGTTTAAAAAAAATCGAAAGCGAAGAAAACTTATTTTCGGAATTGAAAGCAGTTAATAAAACCTCTAAATAATTTTTTAAATACAATAATTTAGTGTGTAGCTTTTGAAAAATTAAAAAATGTTGTTTTTTATTATTAAATTAAATAATGTTGTGGGTTGATTTTATTCTAGGTTGAGAATCGGTAATTCTAGGTTATTTAAATGTAAACCTTAAAAGAAAATATTTTCAGTGATGCAGATTACCGGATCTCTATGCTTCCGAACTATTCAGGTATGATGGAAACAACTTTGTATTTAATTACCCTTCTCCGCTATCTTCATAAACCGCGTACTAACTTTGAGAACAACGAGGAAGCTATCACTCCTTCTCTATCCCCCAGCCAGCTAAATTACACGGTGCCTGTCGAACTTTCAGAAATCCCAGGCGCCACAGCCTATTAGTTGGAAAATTCAACCATGCTAATGTTTTTGGATTACAACATTCGCACTGTCTCCTACTAATCAAAATTATTTTAAAATACACGGTAGTATTTTTTGCTAGTACAGTCGATTTCTTTACTTCAAGAAATGCAAATCTATATTGGAAGGTCTCAATAAAAATGTACTTTAAAAATTGGACTTTGGATTTTTATTTCCTAACAATAATTATATAAACAATTTGAAAGTCTACTGTTAACTTTCATCATGAGCTATCTGTTTAAAAAATGTTTAGCACAATAAATTATCTTTTGAAGCTGAAAACGTTTGAAAGTTAAAAAACATATTGAACGATTTGGAACAGAAGACGTTCGAACTCAAACAACTTTAGATTAGGTAAAAATTGGAAAGAAATTACAATATTTTAAATATGATGACGATCAATTGAATCTGTATAATTTATAAGTAAAACAGATTAAAATTTAATACTTTCGAAAACAGGTTGCCCCTTTTCCCTTGCATCGTGGGGGCGGGAAGGCACCCCTGTGAGTGGTCACAGAAATAATGTAAGGTCACACCTCTGCCCCTTTTCCCACGCGTCATGGGGGGTGGGAAGGCACCCCTGTGACTGGTCACAGAAATATTGTAAGGTCACACCTCTACCCCTTTTCCCACGCGTCATGGGGGGGCTGGAAGTCACCCTGTGACTGGTCACAGAAATAATGTAAGGTCACACCCCTGCCCCTTTTCCCATACGTCGTGAGGGCGGGAATGCACCCCTGTAACTGGTCACAGAAATAATGTAAGGTCACACCTCTGCCCCTTTTCCCACGCATCGTGAGGGCGGGAAGGCACCCCTGCGACTGGTCACAGAAATAATGTAAGGTCATACCCCTGCCCCTTTTCCCACGCGTCATGGGGGCGGGAAGGCACCCCTGTGACTGGTCACAGAAATAATGTAAGGTCACACCCCTGCTTAGAGTTTTCCGGTTCGGGATCTCGTAGGTTGGACGATGAATTCACCTTGATCGTGACCTCATTGGATGAAACAGACACGGAATTTGAATTTAGCGACCCCAAAAACCTATATGTACCTGGCATCGTCCGTTAACGAGGGATTCTGTTGGTTTGACCAGGAACTGACCTTTATCGTGACATCATGGTGTAAAAAAATCCCAGATTCGAATTCAGTGATCACTTAAACCTAAAGGTACCCTGATTTAGTTGGTTAGCGATGAATTTTGTAGCTTTGATTTTGAACTGGCCTCCATGCTGACGTGATCGCGTCCAGCGGACACCGGATTGGAATTCAGCAATCTAGGTAAACCTATTCCCTCTTATGTTGCAGTCTTAGGGGGTTTGGGGTCCTGTGTAATTTTCTTTACATCAATCACTATTCGATACATTTTATTTTTCTTAAAAAAAATTTAATAAACAAATGCATTATTCGGTCATCTGTTTATGAAAAATTCGTTTTGTCGATGTCAGTCCTTTTAATTGAGAATTGCATGTTAATTTCAGCAACGTTGATAATTAATATTGGCCAACTGTAAGTACTGAATAAAAAAATAAGAACTTTTTTCTGAAATTAAAATGACTGACTTTGAAAAAAAACCACTTTTTTACGTCGACTAATGCCCGAATAATGCATTTTTTAATTGAATTGCTTTAACAAAAACATTAAACTAATTAAATTATTACGAATGTTACTGAAATTATCATAAAGTTCGCAATTAAAAGAATGGACATTGAAAAAACGAGTTTTTCCATCGACAAATGCCCAAATAATACATTTGTTTATTATATTTGTCTAAAAAATCATAAAATTTATGAACTAATTACGAATGTTGAAGTTCTCGATTAAAAGGACTGACCTCGAAAAAAAACAAATTTTTTGCCCATAGGGGTACAAATAATGCATTTGTTTATTAAATTTGTTAAAAAAAATTTATTAAATAGTGATGGATGTTGCTAAAATGATCATTAGTTTCCTAATTAAAAGGACTGTCATGAAATCATAAAATTCATCAAAAAATTATGTATTTTGAGGTTCTTCGTTTTTTAAAAAATGACAGTGAAAAAAACAAATTTTTCTGACGACAAATGCCTGGATAATGAATTTTTTTATTAAATTTGCTTACAATATTAACAAGAATAGTCTTAAGAGACATTTTTTTAAATAAAACATTGTTTCCATCCAAATTGCTTGCAATATAACAAAAAAAAGTTAAATTATTGAAAATTATAGAAAACACATTTTCAACATATAATTTATTGATAAAATTTATTTGTTTTATTGTATAATGGTGAAATATCTTTATATAATGTAAATCTATACAACTTCGGTAATTACAACAATTATCCTATTAACGACGAACAACGGGAACGTCAAATAGAAAAAATTGCCATTTTTTTCGTCATATTTATTTATTCATAAAAAATTGAAAAACTAAATTAAAAAAGGCTTAACAACTTTCTTTGAAACTTTATCAGCTTTAAAAAAATCATCCCAATCGGTCCCCAGCTTTAGCCGGAATCGTGTTTTGAACCAACAAATGTACGTTTTCCTCACTGTGCAGCGTCACACCCCTATCATCTTTAACCTCCTCTCCTTTGCCTTTCTTTAACATTGATATAACTGCTCCTTCTTTCCATAACTCTGACTACCCCTCTCTTCTACATAATCAATTACACACACACACACACACACACACACACACACACACACACACACACACACACACTATCCATTCCCATTCCTTTAGTTCCGTCCCAGAATTTTCCATACTTCATTTGGAATATCATCTATACCACCTGGCCTTTCCATCCTTCATTATTCCTAATACTTTGACTATTTCTTCCCTTGTTATGTCCTTTTCCTCATCTCTTTCTGTACCATATTTTTCTCCCTTCCTAACTTTTGTTTCTACACCTACTATCAAGTAAAAAAAATATTTTTTAATGCTATCATTTCAATATCTTGGTTTACTCTTTTTCTTATTTTTCTTTATCTATTAGCTACCTTCCATACCTCTTCTTGCGTCCTAGCCTTCTCCGCCTCTTCCTCAAACCTTTTATTCTCTTCCACTTTTTTTTATCATACAACTTAGTATAATCTTTGTTTTTTCTCATGTATTCTTCCACATTACTGTTTTCTTTTCTTCACTTTCATAACTCCTTTTTGGCCTTCTTTTTCTCTTTACAAACCTCAACCCATCCACTTCTATTCCCCCCTTTACTAACTTTATTTTTGTTTGTGCACTCTAATCCTCTTTTTATTTCTCCTATCGATTTTCCATTTCCTCTCCAACATTTCCCTCTCCCATTTTGATATTTTTAACCTTTTCTCTAAACTGTTCATTTCCTTGCATTGAGGGATCCCTTTTTCCTACACGCTTTACCTTTGTTCCCTTTTTATTCATATTTCTATTACTTTTCTCTCCCTCTAATGTCACTATTAAGGGAAAGTAATTCGAATCAATATAATCACCTACCTCTAGTTTGTTTACCTTTTCTCTCACCTCCTCATCTACATTCACATAATCAATCATTGTTCCCCTTTCTCTTCCTAAGCGTGTATATATATGTACATGTATATAACAAAGAGGGAGATGAGGAAGGATAAACCATTCCTAATCCTCCAAGCTCTTTAACAACTTCTTTACCTCCCCATTCAGTAACTTATATTTGGATGACTTTCTTCTTCTTCCTTCTCCCCATTCCCTTCCTCATCTATCTCCTGTTTTTGCATTGACAACCACACGTATTATAAGCCTAATTTCTTCTTTATTTTCTTAAATCATTTCTTTCATCTCCTCTGCTTTCTCCTGCATATCGCCGTTCACATAAAACCCACTATCTTCCACTTCTCTCCTCCCATCTTTACCTCTTCTCCTATTAATCCTTCTTTTTGTACATAATATATATATAAATATATATAAAATATATAATATCGCTCTTCCGTTCCTACACTTCTCACTTTCCCTATCTCTACCTTAGCAGTAATGTTTTTTAGTACTTCTTCCACTTCTCCCATTAGCTCCTTTCCCTCTAATCTTGGACCCTTTATCACTATGTCTCTATGTGTTTCTTCCCTCTCTTTCTTTTCTATTCTTTGTTCTTTTTTTCAGTCTTTTTCAGTCCTTCTCCGTATTTAAACTCTCGCCCCCGCCGAAATCCTGGTTCGAACTTTCTTTCTTCTTTATCCTAACTTGTATTTCCTTTAACTTTTTATTATTATCTTCCTGTTTCTCTAATTTTTGGTTCCAATAACTGCATCCTATTTTCTAACTGTTCCCTGATTTCCGCCGTTTCTTTCTTTCCTAAGTTCAGCCATTTCCCGCCTAATTTCTTTCCTTAATTCCCCTCCCCTTTTCTCCTCCTTTTTTTTATAAATCCCCATTACTTCTATCATAACTTCGCTCACTTCTTTTAGTCTGTCCTATTTCAAGGGAGCTCTTCACTGCTTCCCCTCTCACATCTCATCCTTTTGATAAACGCTTGAGTCGAACCCAAGCTTTTTGCCCTTAATCTCTTCTTTTCTACAGTTTTCCTGTACTTTTCCAATGCCTTCCTTTTTTTGATCTCCCCTTTCGGTAAACTGAAAACTTCCTGCAGTAAATCCGTTTTTTCCGCGATGTTACTAGCTCCGCTAGCCATGAATTCAATTCAAACGCTCCCGCCTTCTATCCTTCCCTGCCTTTATCTATCGTCGCGTTCTGGTACCTCTCTTTCTCACCTTTTAACCTCACAATTTCTTAATCAATCTCTCACATTCAAACCCTTCCATTCAAACCCTTCTATACACTTCCGCAATCGACTCACCTCAAATTTCACCACAAATATCCGACAAACTCATTATCAACAATTCCCACTAACTTACAATTTCATGTCGGAAATGGAAGTATAAAATTGTTTAATTACAAAAATTGAGGCTGGAATTGTTTATCTATTAATTCTTTTAGTTCGATATTCTACTATTTAGGAGAATTGATAAAAAACAGTCGTTTTTTACGTTTAAGTTGGATATAAATTATTTTTAATAATTTAAATCTAAGATTAAAACATCTAATATTAAAATAATTGTCCTGGTGTTTCAAATAATTTAATTGTAAAATAAAACATAGATTTATTTTAATAAAAAAGGTGATTTCTATAAAAAAACTAATTTGTTTTAAGCGAAATAAATTAAAGAATTTAAAATATTATGATACCTTACAGTTAAGTTCTTTAAAAAAATTTAATTGTATGCTTTGTAATAGAAAAGTTTCAAAATTATTTAATTTAAATTTGAAGCGTTATATAAAAAATAATTTATAACTTTTTTTAAAGATTAAAACGTTCCTAAAGTAGAATCCTAAAGCTAATTTGTTATAACATGTAATGACATGATGGAAAAAGTCACAAGACCTTACAAGTTTAATGTATTTTCTTTGGTACTCAAAAAAAAAATAAACAAAATATAATTTCAAATACTATTTCTTTGGAAGTTGTTTTTTCGATCAGCAATATTTACCCTTTATCCGAACAGATAAGGGAAGAAAAGTATAAAGACTGAAATATAGGCCAATTTGAATCAGCTTTTCTTAAGGGTAACAATAACTAATTCAAGTGAAATATTCGAACGATTTCCTGCTTCTTTCTCGGCATAAAAGGCGGCTAATCGAAAGTAATGACTGCAACTTAGTGCAACAAACGAAGCAGTTTACAGAGGAAATTGAAATGTTGGAGGCACTTAGTTCAGGGCAATGTTAGTATAGGGTCTCTCGAAGCTCAAAAAAAGAGAAACTGGGTAGAGCATTCTCTCCGAAAGAGGAAAAGAGAGAGAGATAGAGGTGGGCAGAAAATGGAATAGTTGGTAGCAAACCTTGTCGTCACCTGCTTTGCATTCATCCACAGTGCTTTCGCATTTACAAGGAAAGTTTTTCCCTAGCGTATTTTCTGGAATGTTGAAACTAGGTTTATGTTGTCACGCCAGTCCCTTTTGGGTCCGGCGCACCGTGAACTAGTGCTACGATAACTATAAAAGCAGTAAATATTATTATTTACAGAGGAGATACAAGATTTCCGTACAACCTAGAAAAAAGCCTTCTTTCAACATTTTCATCCAATTGCTCCATATAAAGAAGATTGATTTTTTTAAATATTTTGTACTTTTGTTGTTAATTGGCCAATCGTAGCTATTTTTGCAAAGAACATTCATTTTTCCAATGAGTTTTATTCTAAACCTAAGTTTTATGTTTCTTGTTAAGAATTGGCTTCTATAAATGTACTTATACTACTTGACACATACTACGCTTGACCTACAATTACTTGTACTGCTTACAACTTCCTTAAATTGATCTTGCATCACGTATTCCAATATGCCTGATTAAAAAATACTTTTACTACTTTACCCCTTCTAACTGACGCCTCTTACGGCTAACTTATAGATAATTATACTACTTGTCACTTCCTACACTATTATGTCTCATTAAAAATCACTTATGCTAGGTCAACCCCACCGACTTATTTAAAATGCTGTAATCTATTTTCTGTCTTTCACAGCTGACGTAAAGTTAATTATACTACTTATCACAGACAATAATACTATGTCTTGTTTAAAATTACTTATACTACTTGACCCTAACAGACTGACATAAAATGCAGTACTCTACTTGACGCCTCTTACGGCTGACTTGAATTTAATTATGCTACTGAACACTAGGGTGAAAAAAAACGCATTAGAAATTTTATTTTGTTATATTTTCATTCTCTTACCTCCCACGTTTCTTTAAATCCAAAACAAATAAAAGTGTTCTTTTATTATTTTGAAAAAAACTGCTATTCAGAGGTCATGCAATATGTCTCAGCCTAATTAGCCACATAATGCAAATTAAAAATTACTTTCTGAACTTTATATCGATGATCCTTTTTTTATAGAAACCCAGTAAACCACCATAATACCTATTTTTACCGTTTGTGTAAGAAAATATTGAAAAAATACCTTGTTAACTTGCATTGATTCTCGGTCTGGGGCTGCTTATTCAGATATTGCAAAATAAAGTATAAATCCCCTTTTTAATGATTTCTTTAATATTTGTTTCTAATATTGCATTAAATTTTATTCTTAGCCAACCTGAAAAATATATTGGAACAAAATGTATTGAAACAAAAGAATTTTTACTGTCTTATTTTTATCAATAAAAAATGCGCATTCTATTTAAAAAAATATTAATTAAGATTTTACTGCAACTTTTGTCGGTTTGCCATAAATTCAGTTTGTTTATATTCAATGTAGATGTATTCAGGCGAAAAATGATGGTAAATAAAATGTTATTGTATCTTATGTCCTTTTTACAAAAAGTTTATTCTTTTACTTGTAATATATTTTTATAACAAGAGTTTATATCAAGCTTTTAGATATTTTTTGGTTAAACAACTTTTGTCTTTTATTTATGTATATATCACGTGTCGTTTTTTCAAAAAATGTATTTAAAAAAATGTTTAATCTCTTTTTTACGATTGAAAGAAAATCGAATCGTCCTATCTAAAAATGATTATTAACAAATTTATAGATCTTTTTAGTGTGAACAACTTTGTCTGTTACTTTTAGTTCGTGCATTGTGTTGTTTTTCAAAACAATTTAATTTTTTAATTTTTAATATGATTTTTTATGAATAAACCAAAACTACGTGTCCTATCAAAAATTATTCATGACAAACTTTAATTTTTTTATTTTCAAACTTGTTTTTTAAGACTAAAAATAAAAAGTATGGATCCTATCAAAACATGATAAATTGAAAATTTGTATATTTGATCAGGGCGCACAATTTTAGTTAATTCATTTCGTATCTTGCATAGTTTGACCGCAAAATGGAATTTTTTATTTTTCATTACTTTTTTTATGATCAAAATTCAAAAAGTTGCCATGATAAACTTGTGTTGATTAGCCTAAAATGTTCATTTTGGTTTGTTTTTTTTTATTTTGAAAATGCTATAACTCTGATAATTTTCATTTTATGGGCTTGGCCTAGTAGGAAATGTTGGGGATAACTCGATAGACCGAAAGATTCGAACTCCGACGGGCAAAATTTTAATACGTTTTTTTAAACTTAAGTCGCGATACCTTCGAAACTAAAAAGATTTTTTAATGAAATTTTAAAGGGTAACACTTCCTACCTTAGTGAATTATATGTGTTCCTATTGATATTTGTGCTAAAATTTCAAGATTTTGTACAATTGTAAGGTTGATTTTTTTCCTAAAGAGTAAAGAAGTTTTTCTAAACATTTGAAATTTTTTTGTTGATTATTATGGAAAATATTTACATAAATATTCAAGCGCGTTGCGTTTTCCGGACGAAACGAGCTTTGTGTCTAAATAGAAACTGAGAAAGAATGCATTACATCACAAATAACAAATTTCAAAGAAAGATGCACCATGTTATTAATCAACAGCGTCCCTGACAGTATTCATGGTTTAAATAACCGTGTGATAACTGCCCAAATTTTTTTTTGTTTACTACTGAATTAAATTTTTTTATTTTTTACACACATTTTGTCGCTAAAATGAAGTTCATGATATTCTTTTATATTAAAAATTCAATCACACATATTTTAAAGAATTTTGATAACTATTACTAGCTGCGATGAGATATTGTTATAAGTTTATAGGGATTTTGTCATAATTTGTTTACATTTTTCTGATTTAATGTTTGTTTTGTTATGCTAAATCTAGCAATAAAAAACTTTAAATTTTCAGAAAAGCCTCTTTACTCTTTCAGAAAAAAATTCACTTTTACAATTTTGAGAAATTCTGAAATTTTATCACAAATCTCAACAGGAATATATAGAATTAATTTATTAAATATTATATGTTGCTTGTTCGTTTTTTTGCCCCGAAAGCTTCGCTAAGGCCAGAGAGTTACCCTGTCAAATTTCATTAAAAAATCTGTTTTAGTTTCCAAGATATCACGAGTTAAGTTTTAAAAAACGTATTAAAATTTTGACTCTCGGGGCTCCAATCTTTCGGTCAGTCTCGTTTTCCCCTCCCTTTCGTACTAGGCGAAGCTCTGGCTTGGTTCTGCTTTCCGCGGTTTCAATTTTCATCCAAAATAGCTGGTTTACGAACTCGCTCCTTCTTTTTAGGCCTTAAAAAAGTATGCAAAGCAGAGTCCAATTTGATAAATCTTTCGAAAGTTATCGTGCGTACAGAATACAAACTACAGAAGATAGACTACAGACAGACTGACAGACACCTTAATAAAAATAATTTTTTCTAAAGCAGGGTGTCGCAAAACGTAAATATTTGACGAAAACCGGCAAATTTAAATTTGAAATGAAATCAATACCTTCTCATGGGATGAGAATGTAAAAATAGAATACAAAATTTTGTACCACCCCACTGAATACTCCTACTGACTGATTTGTACACGACTCCTCTCACAGCTTACTCGAAATTAATAGTATTGTTTGTCACATCTGATACTGCTGTGTCCAAACTGAAATTAATTAGACTAGTTTAAACCAATTAGGGTATTGTCTGGCTTAAAATTACATATACTACTTCACATCTATACAAACCTCTATCTAAAATGAAAATGCGTACACATAGCTTAAAATTCCTTGCATTCTAATTTCTTCGGAGAGAAAAGATCGATTTTTTTTTAATAGCTTTGAAACCCTTACATAATACCATTCTTTTTTAAAAGAGAAATTGTGCAGAAGCTAAATCTTACACAGTTTTAGTCGCACTAGATGAAATTTTGATTATATTTGAAACTATACAGTTCTGATTAAAGTTTCCTAGACGAATATTAACATATTCAATTCGGTAAGAATTGATACTACAACATCTGTAATTGAAACTAACTGAAATGGGGGTGCCACTTGGATTCGAAGCAAATTAAACTACGTTCTGGTTTGCGAGTTAAAGCACAATGCAGCTGACTATACGTTGTCGTACAACTACGACAGAATGTGTTTCCTGCGCTCCTTGTCCACGTACACCGCATTCGCCTCAGGCATTCCATAAACTACCTATAAATTCCTCTCTGGTAAAGCTTCCTCAGAAGCTCTGCCGACGGATCTCACATCCATGAATACATATCGTTGTTTACGATCCTTTCCGATTTCGATTTGGACGGAAAGCCAGTCGGCTGGTGTTTGTACTCAGTGACTTCATGGACATCCCATAATTCGATCATGTGCCAGATTCAAGCTACTGCATTTCAAGAGACTATCCCTAGCTAATAGAAGAGCTACCCTTCTGAATTTGCCATAGAAATAAGACTAAGAATTTCGCTTGTGTGTAAATTCCCTAAAGTCGTAGCGTAATTCAACCCTAAGTTTTGACAAATACCGTTCAAAGAGCTTAGAACTGATTTCTCGATCAATCCTCGAAAACTGTTTGTTTTTATGTTTGAAGAATACTTATATATAATTATATATATTATAATATTTTCGGCAAATTAAGATTTCTTGTTCTGCTATCTTGAAATTCCTCATTCTAAGGACAACTATACCTGAGAATCAAATTGGATTTGTCTTCATCTTTCTATACAGCTGTATATTTAATACACTTTTTGTCGGCAAATCTTTCTCAAAATATATTAATCTAGAATTAATAATTAAGATTGAATAAGACTATTTCTTTTGCATTATATTAAAAATAAATTTATTTGCGAACCGTTTTACAAGGATGAAAAAAATAAAATTTTCATCACAAGAGTATCCTATAGTTAGAAATTAAACTCATTCACTTTGTAATTGAAGCCGTAATTAAATCCGCTGTTCAACAGACATCAGCTTTTATGTCCTTGTCGAAATATCAACAAATATTCCTTTAAATTTTGAAAAAACGCAACACTTGAAAAGGTAGCCAAATAATTGGTCTCATTAGACTTTGACAGTGAGCTCTACTCAACATCTCAAAGCTTAAGGTGTCTCATTACTTCAACAAGAGCGGAGTCTTTCCTTGTAACGATGAAACTGAGAATTCAATGTTGGTAGACGAAAAGAGTCTGGTTTCACTCGTTAACTCTTTTTATTCTCATCTCTATTCCACCCAGTTTCTCATATAAAAACCCATATGGTTCCATTATTTTTATCCGCAAAAAAAACCATCATGAAAATCTTCACATATTAAACAAGTTTCTCTATTCAAAGTAAATTGAGCGACCGAAATATAATATCAATAGATGCACATGAAATATTCAACTAATTGATGTTTTATTGAAATAGATTGATATAATTAACGGTAGTATAAATTTGCAACCGTAAACAAAAATTTTACAGACAGAATTAAACTTTCAGCAAACAAATGTTTAATTTTTATCGCAGGAGTAGAAGTGATACCTAAATTGTTGAAGTTTTAAGCCATGAAAAGACATTTTTTTAAAGAAAATACTTGAACTTTTAATGAATTTCTAATTGGGCCATTCTATAAAAAAGTATCTAAGTCAACTTAGTCTTGGATACAAAATTTCCAAAGAAAATGTTTAAAATGTCTTTTTACATACCGCAAAATACATGTTTTAGTGCAAAAATGAAATCGTCAATGTAGTTCAATATTCCACCAACACATTTCCAAGCAAAAATATATCATTTTTTAACACTTGAATTTTCAACAAAAATCTTCATTTTTGATCAGATGGTAGACTGCTCAACACTGAAATGAATTTAGAAAATTTATATTTTGAAGATTTGCGAAATTAAATTTTGAGCAAAACTGTTTCCTTGCATGAACTATTTGAATTACACGGCAATCAGGAATGCTTTGAAAATTAACTTATTACGGGTGTTTGAAGTTTGACACCAATGTTTTCTCAAGCAGTAGAATTTTTCTCATAAACTAAAGAAAACGGAATATTCTTTTCCTAAGATATTAAGCTATCTCAAATAAAAATACAATTTTTTTATCTTATTTTTGTTTTTTTCAGTAAAAAGAGTAATTTGATGGTTTAGATAGGCAGCTTATAATAATTTTTGTTCGTGTACCAAACATAGCGCCCACATGCCGACAAGGGCACCCTGGCTACAAAATTTTTCGAGCCCCTCCCTCTCCATACTTTTTTTACGGTAATAAACTTAAATTTGACAGGTTTATTCAAAGGAAATTTCCAAAGTGCGCTTGAAATTTTTTCTAATTTTTCTTAATTGTAAACTTATTATTAGGTTAAAGATTCATATTGTAAAAAAAGTAGCTTATGAGCCGTGGGCTCTACACGGTCCCGGGCCTCCTGACTGCAGCCACTCCCTTTTGGGGCTATGGATTTCTATAAAATACATGAATTTTTAACTAAATAGTTAAATTTTGAACTTACAAAGGATCATTTTCTAACAGAAAAGGAAATAGTTTAATTTTCACTTAAGCAATTAATTTTTTAACGAAAAAAAGTGTTTCCATCCGAAAAATTAGTTTTTGAACAATGAACTAAAAAAGAATTTTTTAACAAAATATTTCAATTTTCAATAAAAAAGATGAATTTGCTACCAAAAAGAATAGATTTAATTTCAAAAAATAAATTTTTAATAGACTACTTCTATTTTAAATCAAAGAGGTCAAGTTTTAACTCATTTTTTAAATAATAAGAGGTGTGGAAGCTTTTCTGACTACTGACCTTGACTAAGAGTCGGAAAAACTTCAACACTTCTTTTTAACTATTACCCTGATCAACACGAATAACATATGCTACTATTATATGATAAATATTTGAAAAAACAACGAATTTTCAACAGAAGTATTCAACATACAACCCAAAACATGATTTTATAACCAAGAAAATTAATTTTCTAATAATAGAAAAATTGAATTTTGGACCAAACTGGTGAACCTTTAACCAACTATTTAAATTTTTTACTAAAAAAATAACTTTTTAACAAAACAATAGCGTTTTCAACAAAATAATAAAATTTACAGATAAAAAGAATTTTCAGGTGAAGGAAACAAGTTCGAAACTCAAAAAAAACTGATTGAGCTGTGCTAATTTAGTTCGACTTTGAGATAAAAAAAAGAAAAAAGGGCAAGTTCCATGCAAACATAAGGGGAATGGAATAATATGAATTGTTACTTAAAGAGGAAAGAAAGGGCACATGAGAAATAGTGTGAAGTCTAAAATATTAAAGTGATTTTAAAATTTATTAAATGACTATTATTGATCTGTACCATTAAAAGGACAATCTCGCAAAATTTACAAACCATAGTTTTTGGTACGAATACAACACCCCTTTTTTGGCTCAAAATTAATTTTAAAAACTGTCTGACTAAAGGTAACGTATACCACTGGCCATATACTACTGGTAATATCTTATTTCTTAATTTAAAGGTCTACTACCCTTGATGCCTCACCTAAATACAGTATACTACTTTCCAACTATTATATCAGGATTAAAAGGCATTGAAAGTCATATGGCTTACTGAAAATTACTTGTACTACTTAAAATCTCTTACAGCTTACAAGTTACTTTAACACATAAATTCTGGCTTCAATTTAGTATACCACCTGCCAGCCCTCCATCAGGCTAAGCCGTGCCCCTGATACAATGGCAACATTCCATACAGCGATGTATGTAGATAGCGTCCAGCATCGTTCAAGAAGGTATGCGCAGACTCGGTATCTCCCACCACGCGTAGGATGAAAGTGTGAGTGCGGAGTCCGCAAGAAGATCAATTAGGTTCGATGATGAATTGATTTGCGGCATTCAGGGACTCGCTAGCGAGCCGACTACTCCGAAGAGTTCTGAAAACAGATGATGGGTGAAGAAGTAAATCTTATGTCCGAATTTGGCATTCTACGAAATGAACCAATCTGACGACGCACAAGCATAAATTATAAGAGAATAAAGAAAAATCTTTTTGAGGATCCCGTATCCTTTTTTTATGATAAAGAATCTTTTTCCACAAATGGGATAGTTGGTGTAGAAATGAACGCGACAAATTGAAATGTAATTTTTCATCTATAAACAAAAGACCACAGATGGAATCAAAAATAGCGAAATAAGGATATATTAGTTTGATTATCATAGCATTGAAAATTGCTTATACTATTTGAAATCTCTTATGGCGGACTTTAAATTACTTCTACCCCTTATGTATGACTCACAAGGAAAGGTCCCGAAGTGTAACCTCACCGATTTCTTTCATCTTGCGATATGTTGTAGTACTTCAAAAAATATTAGACACGTATTTTTTTAAAGTGCTAATTC
>JAAAKG020065108.1:0-17624 GCA_010014905.2 Druon quercuslanigerum
CCCCCCCCCCGCCAAAAAACCGAAACAAAATAATTATCACCCCCCCCCCCCAGCTCTTACTGTACGTAATTTATAGTTTCCAAAAAACAATAAGATATAGGATTTGAGATTGATGGAAATTTGTTGTGTTTCAATAAAGCTTTACAAGGTGAACATTTCATTTTCAAAATTCTCAGATTTTTGTTTCAACACTTTTTTATTTTTCCTGACCATTAAAATTCAATCACCAGCATTTTAATCTTGTAATATTTTAAAGATCGGATTTTTTGTAAAGGGAATAAAACAATATTTCGGATACAAAAGAAAAATCTTCAAATTTACTTTCAAATTAACGTAAAAGTTGATATTTTAAGCAAGAAAGACGAAATTTAATTTGTTTGTATTAATTTTGCAAACCAAAAAGACGAATTTTCAACAAAAAAAAAGATTTTTCAGTCATGATTTATTTTTAAAATATTTATAAATAACACAATAGCACTTAAAACGATAAAGTTTAATTTTTAACCAAATAATTAAACTTTCAACAAAATAGTTGAATATTCACTCAAAATCGTTGAATTTTCAGGCTAAAAAGAAAATTTTTCAAAATACAGTCGAATTTTTCACTCAAAAAATTGAATTTTCATCAAAATAGTTTATTTTAAGCCAAAAAAGATGAATTCGACATAAAATTACAAATTTTTAAGCAAATAGTCAAATTAACAAAAATAATAATGATAAATCAAACAATTGCATTTTAAACCAACTAGCTGACTTCTGAACCCAAAATAATTACATTTATAACAAAATAGTTGAATTTTTTATTTTAAAAAAATGTATAATAAATTCAAATTTTCTACATAATAAATTGAACTTCCATCACAAAGTTTACTTTCAACCAAAAAATATGACTTTTGCACCAAAATTGGAAAATTTTCAATAAAATGTATTAATTTTCAATCACATAGTTGCATTGTCTGCAAAAGAAGTCGAATTTTTAAGCAAAGAAACGAGTTTTTCAGAATGCAGTTGAATTTTTATCAAAATACTTCATTTTTCACCAAGAAACATGACATTTTTTCCAAAAATGACGAATGTTCAACAAAATATATAAACTTTCATCTAAATTTATTTCTCAAACAAATAATTAAATTTTTAAAAAATTAATTGATTAGTTAATCAAATAGTACAATTTTTAACTAAATGGTCAAATTTTCAACAACAAAAGAAAGTATTTTTCAACCAAACGGTTGAATTTTCTGTCAAAATAGATGATTTTTTTAAAATCAAATCGAATTTTTTATTTTTTGTGCCCATTAAAATTTAAACACCAGCATTTTAATCTTGTAATATTTTTAAGATCGGATCTTTTGTAAAGGGAATAAAACAAGATTTTGGATAAAAAATAAAAATCTTCAAATTTACTTATTTATTTTAAACAAAAAATTGTTTTTTTTACCGTAAAAGATGACTTTGGAACAATATTTTCAATCTAAAAAGAATTTGTGAAATATTTTAGAATAATTTAAAACCTTATAGGTCCGGCAAAATCGTTCCAAATCTTCCGAAATTCGAGAAAATTCTTTATCCTAAAATATTTCGAGCGCTTTGAAGTCCCTTCAAATTTATCAAAATAATTTTTAAACAATCATTGGAATCTTTCAAAATTCCCTAAAACATTAAAAATCCTTTAAAATCCCTTGAAATTTTTTTAAAAGCTCTTAAAAATTCCTTATAATTGTTTAACAATACTCTAAAATCTTAAAAATTCCTTCAGATTATTGAAATCTATTAAATATTTCTCGGAATCTTTAAGAATACCCTGAAATATTTTTAAAAAGTTCAAGACTATTCAAAAATAGGGACAGAATATTTATTGAATAGTAAATAAGAACCAATGAGTTATTTATTGAAAGAAAAGTGATATGCCGCTCGCTGAATGGCACTTTCAGTCGCTTCCCGTTGAAAAAAAATTCCCACTCATTTTCCGGTTTTCCCGATTTACCCGAATTAATATTGTGAAACACAAACATAAGTTTTACTTACGATGCAGATTAGAAGCACATACAGTCCGTAGTAAAAAGCAAAACTCCTTTGCTTTATCATACGATTTAATCGATTTGTCCGTCTACTTCCGTGATAATTCATATCGTCTGAATGAAAAAAGACCTAAAAAAAATCGAAGATTTTATAGACCAGATTCACGCCATTTATTGAAACTATTTTACACTTTTTTTAGCGATGCCACAATTTTAAAAAGAAAAAAAGTTCCAATAATGCCATTATTTTCTCGTAATGAGCCCCTAATGCCACTATTTCTTCACTTTTCATTTAAACATATTTTCAAACTTCTTTTCGCTGATTGGCCAAAATAACGGAAGTGTAATATTTTTAATATGTGCCCTCTTAGAAATCGCTCAGGGAGGGGCAAAGCATCGTTTTGCCTCCCTCGGAAATTAAATGATTGAAATGATCAAATCGTATCAATTTTTCTGAAAATCTACCTGAAATCTTTGTGAAATAATTGATTTCTTTGTGAAATCTTCTTAATCTGTCCGAAATCTTTAGGAATTTATTGAAAACTTTGCCAAATATTTAAAACCTTTTTAAAATATTTGGGAAGTCATTGAAATCTTGGTTAAATCTTTGCAAAATCCTTGGGAAATCATTGAAATCTTTGCCAAATATTTAAAATCTTTAGGAAGTTATTGAAGTCGTTGGCAAATATTTAAACTCTTTGTGAAATCTTTTGAAAGTTATTGAAATCTTTCTAAAATATTTGAAATATTTGGGAATTCATTGAAATCATAGGCAAATATTTAAAATATTTGTAAAATCTGTGGAAAGTCAATAAAATCTTTTTAAAATCTTTTGATAGTCACTGAATTCTTTTTAAAATATTTGAAATATTTGGGAAGTCATTGAAATCGTGGGCAAATATTGAAAATCTTTTAAAAGTCATTGAAATCTTTTTATAATATTTCAAATATTTGTGAAGTCACTGAAATCACTTTAAAATCTTTTGATAATCATTGAAATCTTTTAAAAATATTTGAAATATTTGGGAAGTTATTGAAATCATTGGCAAATATTTAAAATCTTTGTCAAATCTTTAGAAAGTCATCGAAATCTTTTTGAAATATTTGGGAAGTCATTGAAATCTTTACAAAAACTTTGGAAAGCTATTGAAATCTTTGGAAAATATTCAAAATCTTTGGAACATGGTTTGAAAGTCATTCAAATCTTTTTAAAATATTTGAAATATTTGGGAAGTCATTGAAATCTTTTTAAAACATTTGAAATATTTGGTTAGTCATTGAAATCTTTCCCAAATCTTTGCAAAATCTTTGCAAAATCTTTACCAAATATTTGAAATGTTTGTAAAATATTTGGGAAGTCATTGAAATATTTGCCAAATATTTAAAATCTTTGTAAAATGTTTTGAAAGTCATTGAAATCTTTTAAAAATATTTAGGAAGACATTGAAATCGTGAGCAAATATTTAAAATCTTTGTCAAATTTTTTGAAAGTCAATGAAATCTTTTTAAAATATTTGGGAAGTTATTGAAATCGTTGGCAAATATTTAAAATCTTTGTCAAATCTTTAGAAAGTCATCGAAATCTTTTTGAAATATTTGGGAAGTCATTGAAATCTTTACAAAATCTTTGGAAAATATTCAAAATCTTGGGAACATTTTTTGAAAATCATTCAAATCTTTTTAAAATATTTAAAATATTTAGGAAGACATTGAAATCGTGGGCAAATATTTAAAACCTTTGTCAAATTTTTTGAAAGTCAATGAAATCTTTTTAAAATATTTGGGAAGTTATTGAAATCGTTGGCAAATATTTAAAATCTTTGTCAAATCTTTAGAAAGTCATCGAAATCTTTTTGAAATATTTGGGAAGTCATTGAAATCTTTACAAAATCTTTGGAAAATCATTTAAATCTTTCCCAAATATTTAAAATCTTTGTAAAATCTTTGGAAAGCTATTGAAATCTTTGGAAAATATTCAAAATCTTGGGAACATTTTTTGAAAGTCATTCAAATCATTTTAAAATATTTAAAATATTTAGGAAGACATTGAAATCGTGGGCAAATATTTAAAATCTTTGTCAAATTTTTTGAAAGTCAATGAAATCTTTTTAAAATATTTGAAATATTTGGGAAGTTATTGAAATCGTTGGCAAATATTTAAAATCTTTGTCAAATCTTTAGAAAGTCATCGAAATCTTTTTGAAATATTTGGGAAGTCATTGAAATCTTTACAAAATCTTTGGAAAGTCATTTAAATCTTTGCCAAATATTTAAAATCTTTGTAACATGTTTTAAAAGTCATTCAAATCTTTTTAAAATATTTGAAATATTTGGGAAGTCCTTGAAATCTTTTTTAAACATTTGAAATATTTGGTTAGCCATTGAAATCTTTTCCAAATCTTTGCAAAATCTTTGCCAAATATTTAAAATCTTTGTAAAATATTTGGGAAGTCATTGAAATATTTAAAATCTTTGTAAAATCTTTTGAAAGTCATTGAAATCTTTTTAAAATATTTGAAATATTTGGGAAATCATTACAATCTTTGTTAAATATTTAAAATCTTTGTAAAATCTTTGGGAAGCTATTGAAATCTTTGGCAAATATTCAAAATCTTTGGGATGTTATTGAAATCCTTGGCACATATTTTAAATCTTTGGAAATATTTGTGAAATTGTTGAAATATATTAGAATTCATTGAAGTCCGTGAAATATTTTTGATCTATCCGAAATCTTAGTGAAATATTTCAAATATCTGATAATATTTTTGAAATGAATGACGTACTTGTGAAATCTTTTAAATATATCCGAAATCTTTATGAAATATTTGGAAAATCATTGACATCTTTATAAAATATTTTTAACCTTTTTAAATTTTGAAATCTTTGGGAAATCATTGAAGTCTGTGAAATCTTTTAAATCTATCTGTTATCTTTGCAAAACCTTTAAAATATTTGGTATATCTTTTGGCAATCATTGCAATCTTTTAAATCTTTGCGAAAAATTTAAAATCTTTATCAAATATTTATATTTTTGAAATATTTGGTATATTTTTTAAATTGTTAAAATCTTTGAGAAATCATTAAAGTCTTTTTGAATTCTTTAATATATTAAAAATAATTCGAAATATTTAGGAGATTGTTTAAATCTTTGCGAATATTTGATATCTTTCAAAATCTTCGAAATATTTTTGAAGCATCTCTAAAATCTTTATTTTATCTTTTAAACATATTCGAAATGTTTGAAATATTTATAAAATATTTTAAATATTTTTGAAATATTTTGTATATTTTTTAAATTGTTTAAGTCGTTGGGAAATCAATGAAGTCCTTGTGAAATCTTTTTCAACTATCCGAATTTTCGGTGAAGCATTTTAAATTTCTAGAAAATCATTTAAATCTTTGTAAAATATTTAAAATATTTTTTAAAATATTTGATAATATTTGTGATATTGTTTAAATCTTTGTGAATATTTGATATCTTTGGAAATCTTCGAAATATTTTTGAAACATTTGTGAAATTATTGAAATCTTTTGGTCATCTTTCAAACCTATCCGAAATCTTCGATATCTTCGGAAAATCATTGAAATCTTTATAAAATATTTAAATTATTTTTGAAATGTTTGGTGCATTTTTTTAAAGGTTTATAATTTTGGGAAATCATTGAAGTCTTTATAGAATCTTTTCAAACTATCCAAATTTTTTGCGAAACATTTTAAATTTCTAGAAAATCATTTAAATCTTTGTAACATATTAAAAATATTTTTGATAATTTTTGTGAAATTGTTTAAATCTTTGCGAAATATTTGAAATATTTGAAATTCTTTTAAATACTTTTGAAGAATTTTTGAAGTTATTGAAATCTGTCAAATCTTTCTGAGCTCAATTTCATTTAATCACATTCAAGAATAACAAATGTCTTACAATTGGAAGCATTTAAAATAAATAGCTTAGAATAATTGAATAATTTCTAAATAAATTTTCGTTAATTCAATAATATTTGAATGTGTGAATGTCTTCTAGAATAAGCAATTATAAATAAAAGCATTCATATCCTTTATTAATATAAAAAATTTCAAATTACAAGAGTTTCTATTTTGAAAATAGTTCAAATTATAAATCTTATCTCAAATAATAAAAATGTAAAAAGCAAAGAGTCAAGTTTTAAAAAGAATGATCTTGAATAATCAAACAATGAAACAGAAAAATGCATTCTCTCGACTTTGCAATTTAATTTTACAAAAAGAATTTAGAAGACAAAAATTATTCTAAATAGAAATAACTATTAAATTAACAAGAAAATTATATTTATACAACTCAAATAAAAAATGTTTAAGTTCAACTATAAATTTGTCTCATTTAAAAATATATAATTTTAGACTTTTTGTAATTCTCAACAAAAAAGTCCATTTTTAACCAAAAAATACGATTTTTCAACGAAAAAGATCAATACTCAACTACAAAAAACTTTAATTTCAGACCAAATATTTGCATTTACATCCTAACAGTTCAATTGTAAAGCAAAAAAAAAAGGAATTTTCAACGAAATAGTTGAATTTGGAATGAAATAATGGAAATTTGAACCGACAAAAGTAAAATTTTTACGTAATGATCAAATTTTTTAACAAAAAAGATTGAACTTCATTAAAAAAGTTAAATAATAAGTTAGACTTTTAACTTGACTATACAAAAAATTTATATCTGTGTACTTTAGAATTTTTAAGAAAAAGTTAAATAACTTTAGCCAAAAATAATTTTTCTTTAAAATATTCATAAAAATTAATTTTCAGAAGATAACCACACAGTTAAATTTTACACGGTAAAAGATAAAATTTCGCATCAAATACAATTGAATTTCCAAATAAAAAATATAAATTTCTAACCAAAAGTAGAGACGTTGAATTTTGAGTTAAAAAAATTAATTTAAAAAAAATCGTTCAAGAAAATAGATAAATTTTTAACCGAAGAGATGAATTTACAAACCAAAAAGACGAATTTTCAACAAAAGTAGAATTTTCAACCAAGAAAGGTTTTTAGGCGAGAGAGAAAAAAATAAACCAAATATTGTAGAAGTTGCAAGCCAAAAAGGCGATTTTTCTACAAAAAATTGCATTTTGAACCCGTAAATTTGAATTTTCAACCAAAAAGTTAATTTTCTAATAAATACGTTCATTTTTAACAACAAAAGTATTAATTTTTTTACCCACAGTGAATAGTTAAATCTGCGGTTCAAAAAATTGGCATTCGTCCAAAAAAAAGAACGAATTTTCCACCAAATTGTTGAATCTTTAAACAGTAAAAGAAATTTTAAATATATTAGTTTAACTTTCAATCAAGTACTTGAATTTTTATTTAATAGGATTCATTATCTACTAAAAAGACGAATTTTTAACAAAATACATAAACTTTCAAACAAATATTTGATTTTACAACTAAAAATTATTAATTTTTAACCAAAAATAAAATAGTTAACCTCAGTTAATAAAATTAATTTTTGTTTATATAATAAATATCGAAAAATGGTCAAATATTCAAGCAACAAAATTAATTTTTAACAATGTAGTTGAATTTTCTACCATGAAAAATGACTGTAACAAAATAATGAAATTTTCAAACTACAAACATGTATTTTTAAGAGAATAATGGAATCTTCAACGGAAAAATATAAATTTCTAAGCAAATAGTTTAATTCTCGAATTCAAATATATATATATATATATATTAAATGGAATTTTTAGGTTTGCTCAACTTTCAAACAAATAGTTTAATTTTGAATCCAAAAATTTAATCTTCTACCAAGACGAATTTTTTTCAAAATAAACAAATTTTTAACCAAGCAGATGAATTTGCAACTAAAAATGATAAATTTACAACCAAAAATAGAATATTTAATTTTCAGCTGATGAAGGTAATAAAAGAAAATTTACAATAAAATAGTTGAATATTCAACAAATAAAATCAATTTTTAACAAATCAGTTTAATTTTCTAGCATAATAGATTACTTTAACCAAATAGTTCAGTTTTCGACAAAATAATTAAGTTTGAAATCAAATACTAAAATTTTTAACTGAAAATATAATAGCAGACTTTCTACTCAAAAAGAATTAAGTTTCAGTCAAAATAGGTCTCAGCGGGTTGATTTAATTTAAAAACGTGAAAAGGGGAAGCTTTTTGAAACAGAGGAAAGAAATGAATTCCTTAAAAGAGGAAAAAAGAGAGGAATAGGGGAAAAGGTGAATTATAAAGAAAAAATAAATAATGAAATAATTATTAAATTAAAATAAATAATTAAAAATAATATATAACTACCAGGCCGATGGATAAATAAAAAAAGAGGTTTCAGGCTCAAATCCAGGCTTCGCTGAATTTTATATTATTCACAAAAAACAAAAAAGACTTATTCTCTTTTCTTACTTGGAATTAAACAAATTTGATATAAAAAGAGAATGAATGAAAAGTAAAAAAAAAAAACAAATTGCAATTTTACAAAGCAAGATACTTCGGAAAATCCTACGTACTTTGTCTTTGTTTTCAAAAAAACTCTGAAATCCCTCGTTGTGCAGATCGATCTCCATTGTTTCTGGGAATAACGAGAATAATCAACCGTTAAAAAACAATGAAATTAGCGATTGTCGACAGCCAAATGATATCTCCATGATTTCCACAAGCTCCCATAAAAACATAACCTTAAAACATTTCGAAACAAAATTCCAGGCAGACAGTCAATTAAACCCGATTTTATATAAAAGTTAAAGGCTCTTTTTCCATAATCATACTGGCAAGTCTCGATATTATTATTCATATTCCCTAAAAAGTTCATAAACATCACGCAAATGACTCGAAATTAACGAAAAATAAGAATGAAAAAGACTTGTTAATACGCGTCGAAATTTTCGAACTTCTGAGAAATCCAATCCAACGGTCTCATCTCCTCTAGTCTCCTTGCACAAAGCTGAGTGGACCCTGGAATGGCGGCAACCGAACATAATTCAAAAAATAATTCATGATAACGCGTTCTTTTTATATTTGTGACAACATTTTTTAATTATTTATCACTTTTTTGAGATACGATAAATATTATTGTAATAAAGGACTCAATTTTTACGCAGAAAGGTTAGCAGTCGGACAATCGACATAGAGTGCAAGTCGACAGATTGACTTCAGTACTTTCAGTGTTGCAAGCAGTGTTTGACTTTCGTAGTGCCTTCAAAATTTGAAATTGAAATCGTATCCAGTATATCTTTTTTTATTATATTTTTTATTTATTATTGATCTTTTATAAACAAATTAAATAAAATTCGAACTAAATTTCGAAATTTTCATATTTATTTACTTTTATCCAAAAATATGACTATTTTAGAATTAAAGATAAACTTTCAATCCAAAAAGACGAATTTTGAATAAGACAGTTGAATTTTCTACCAAAAAAAGAATTAATTTGTCAACAACATTTAAGTTTTTAACTAAATATTTGAATATATAATTGAAAGGTCGAATTTTCTACTAAAATAGTTTAATTTTCAATCCAAAAAGATCAACTTTTAGCCACAATGTTCAATTTTAATTTAAAAAAACAATACTTTTTTCCAAAAATTAATAATTTTCAACTAAATCCATCAAATTTCAACCAAACCGTTGAATCTTTAAGTGAAGAGGATAAATTTTTAAACAACAATAGAGGAAATGGATTTTTATTTTTAAAGAAACGAAGTTACAACTAAAGATATGAATTTTTAACTAAAATTTTGAATCTTTAACCAATGGTAATTTTGTTTAACGAAATGGTTCAATTTTTTTAACTAATTATTACATTTCAACCAGGCTTGAAAAATTGAATCTGCAAACAAATTATTAAATTTTCAACAAATTAGTTAAAGTATTAATTAAATAGTAAAATTTTGAACCTTCGAAAAAAGTTTATTTGCAACCAAGTAGTTGAACTTTCCTAAAAAAAAAGTTATTTTTTATTTTAACCAAGAAATCTAATTTTTAATTAAAAAAATACGAATTTCTAACAAAATCAATAAATTTTCAACTCAAAAAGACGAACTGTTCGGAAGAAAGTCAAATTTTCAACCACAAAGAAACATTTTCATTTAAAAAAATTAATTTATAAGCAAGGAAGATGACTTTACCACCAAGTTTTCAACCAAAAAGTTAAATTTTGTTGAAAATTCGCTTTTCTGGTTGAAAGTTAAATTATGCAAATTCGTTTTTTTTATAAAAAATTATATTTTGTTTAATCCATGTTTTCTGTTAAAAGTTCATAGTTTTTTGGTTAAAAAAATTAACCTTTTGGTTGCCAATTATTTTAATTTGTTAAAAATTAAAAAAATTTTAATTAAAAGCACCCGGCTTGATTAAAAATTCAACTGTCTTGTTGAAAATGATTTTTTTAAAAGTGAAATGTTGGAAAATAGCCTTATTGGTTTAATAAAAATATGGGGCTAATTAATTTTTTTCAAAAATTCATGTTTTTTGTTTAAGAATTTTTTGTTTGGTTAAAAAACCAAATATTTTGTTCGCAATTAATTTACTTTGTTAAGAAGTGAATAATTTTTTTCAAAAGATTCCTGTTTGATTAAAAAGTTAACTGTCAACAAAATACATAAATTGTCAACCAAAAAGTTAAACTTTATCGAAAATAAAAAAATTTTGTTGAAAATTCGCTTTTCTGGTTAAAAAATTAAATTATGAAAATTCGTCTTTTTGGATAAAAAATTATATTTTGTTTAATCCATGTTTTTTGTTAAAAATTAATAGTTTTTTGGTTAAAAAATTAACCTTTTGGTTGCAAACTAATTTAATTTGTTGAAAATTTAATAATTTTATGAATGAGCACCCTGCTTTATTAACAATTTAACTATCTTGTTGAAAATGGTTTTTTTTTAAAAAGTGAAATGTTGCAAAATAGCCTTATTAAGTTAAAAATTCAATTACTTTGATAGACAATTCCACTATTTACCGAATAATTAATTTTTTTCAAAAATTGATGTTTTTTGTTTAACAATTTATTGTTTGGTTAAAAAATCAAATATTTTGTTCGCAATTAATTTACTTTATTTAAAAGTGAATAATTAAAGAATTAAATAGTTTATTAATAAGATAATTATTTAATTAAAAATTAATTATCACTAATTAATTAATAAAAAAGTGAATAAAAGATTCCTGTTTGATTGGAAAGTTAACTGTCTTGTATAAAATTCGTTTTAATTTTAAAATTTTAAGTGAAATGCTGAAATTCTTCTTTGGCTGAAAATTCAACTATTTGGTCGAAAATTTCTGAATTTTGTTGAAATTTTATCTTTTTGTGGCGAAAAAAATCTTTTTGGTGACTAAATCGCCTGTTTGGTTAAAATTTTTTATATTTTTGTTAAAAAATTATCTTTTTTAGTAGGAAATTAATCTTCTTATTTCAAAATTCATTTCTAAGGTTCGACATTTTCTTTGGTTGAAAATTAGTGGTTTTTTTAAAACTAAATTTGTCGTCGACATGTTTTTAAAGACATTTAATCATTTTGGTAGAAAATTAATTTTTTACGTGGGAAATTTAACTATTTTGTATGAAATTTATTTTATTTGCTTAAAAACTTATTTCTCTAACTGAAAATGACACTACTGTTTTTCGATGAAAATGTATCTTTTTTCGTTAAAAATTTCGCTTTTGGTAAAAAAGTAAAATTAAAGGTTGGCAGAAAGTTAATATTTTCAAATAAAAATTTATTTCTTTAGTTGAGAATTAGCTTTTTTTGGTTAAAAATTAAGCTTTTTAACTAAATTTGTTTTTGGAATTTTTTAATATAAATTAATCTTTTTCTTAGAAATTGAATTTGTTTGTTTACAAATTTAACTGTTTCATTAAAAACTAGTTTTATTTATTTAAAAACTTATTCCTCTAACTGAAAAGTATACTATCCATTTTTTTGTTGAATATTATTATTTTTTTAGTTGAAAATTCATCTACTTTCTTGAAAATTTGTCTTTTTTTGTAGATAATTAACTTTTCTGATTAAAAATTTATATATTTTGTTAAAAATTATTATTTTTTTTTTTTGTAGAAAATTATTCTTTTTGGGTAAAATGTAATTTCGTTGGTGGAATATTAGTATATTTTTTATTGAAAACTAGTTTAACTAAATAAAAACTAGATTAAAATTAAAATGATAACCTATTACAAAATAGTAACAATAAAATAAATATAAATAATTCAAAAAATATTAATTTTATAAATTAAAATTTAAGTCGGTAGAAAATTATTCTTGATATTCAGAAATTTTCGGTTGAGCATTTAAGCTATTTTGTTTAAAATTTGTATTTTCCGCTGACTTCAACAATTATTTATATCAAGTTAAAAATTATTTTTGTTGGAATATCAACTATTAAATTTGTTAGTTAAGAATTAATTTTTTTTGTTGTTAAAAATTCAATTACTTTCATAGAAATTTCCAGTATTTGTTTAATATTTTATTTTTTTATCATATACTACATTTTTTGAGATTTTATTAATTCATTATTATTTATTATTAAATAATTTTTTAATTTACTCATAAAGTAGTTTCAAATACAGTTTAATTATGAAACAATTATGATTAATCGACATATTTAATCAGATATATTATTATTATTATTATTATTATTTATTTATTCACAGTGTGTATTCAAATTCTTGTCTCGATTCCAGTTGATTGCTCGGTACACGAATTCCTGGATTTCAGTAGTGTATCTCAACCCTGATCTACTTCAATTATTCCCAGTTTAATTATTATGAAATTTAGTTCTGGTATTATCCTCCATTGTCATAAAACCATGCTGTGCAACAATCATTTGTCCAATTAATATGCAATCACCGCAAGTAAATTGAAACTAATAAAAACAATATAAATATAAATAAATTACAAAATATAAATTAAAATTTTTGTAGTTTCTGTATCATTATTAAAATATCAAAACTGCTATTACTAACTTTAATAATTAATTTATTCTGATCAGTGTAAATTAATTATTAAAGTTAGTAGCAGCACTTGAAAATTAATGTCTTTATTCGAAAATTAAACTATTTTGTTGAAAACTCAATTTTTTATCAAAAACTTTAACTAGTCCATTTTTTATTTAATGTTTTTTGCTTTAACTTAAAATTCGTTTTTAAAGTAGTTTCTGAATTTTTAACAAAATAGTTTAATTTTCGAACTTAATAAATTTCGAATTTAATAAAACAAATAAATTTTTTACCAAGGAAGATGAATTTTTAACTAAAACAATAATTTTTCGAAAAAAAACTTTCGAACAAATTGCTCAATTTTCTAGTTTAGAAACGAATTTTAATTTAAAGCAAAAAATATTGAATCCAAAATGGACAAGTTAAATTTTTGGATGAAAAATTGAATTTTCAACAAAATAGTTTAATTTTCGAACAAACAAATTAATTTTCAAGTAAAAAAGATTAATTTATAACCAAAAATGGACAATTTTAAATTTTGTGTTCAAAAAATTAATTTTGAATAAAGAAAAAAAATTGAATTTACAGCAAAAAAGTGAAAATTTTCAGCAAAGAAATGAATTTACGAACAAAAAGACTAATATTCTTCCAAAAAACACGAATTTTCAACAAAATACATAACTTGTTCAAGTTTCAAATGAAAAAAAAATTCAATTGAAGATGATACCCACAATTAAATTTTCATTTCGAAAAATTAATTTTCAGCAAACAAACACTTCAATTTTTAACAAAATACTTCAGTTTTTTAACGAAAAAAGAAATAAATTTTCAACCAAAAGTGATATTTAAATTTTCAGTTTAAAAAGAAGAATTTTTGACGGACTAGTTAAATTTTTTAATACAGAAGTGAATGCAAAAAAAAGAAGAATAATATTCTAACCAAAATGATGATTTTTGTGCAAAAGAAGATGAATTTCCAACTTAAAATACAATTTTTTGAAAAAAAACATTCCAAAAAAATTGCAGAATTTTCTACTTTAGAAACGAATTTTAAGTTAAAGCAAAAAATATTGAAATAAAAAGGGACTAGTTCGATTGTTGAATAAAAAATTGAATTTTCAACAAAATAGTTTAATTTTCAAAAAAAGATATTAATTTTTAAGTAAAAAAGATTAATTTTCAACCAAAAATGGGAAATTTAAATTTTGTGTTAAAAAAATTCTTTTTGAATAAAGAAAACGATCGAATTTACAACAAAAAAGTAAAATTTTCCAGCAAAAAAATTAATTTACGAATAAAAAGACTAATATTCTTCCAAAAAAGACGAATTTTCAACAAAATACATACATTTTTAAATTTTAATATCAAAAAAAATTTCAACCGAAGGTGATACCCAAAATTAAATTTTCACTTAAAAAATTAATTTTCAGCAAACAAACACTTGAATTTTCAACAAAATAGTTCAATTTTCAACGAAACAAGAATTAAATTTTCAACTAAAAATTATATTTAAATTTTCAGTTTGAAAAGAAGAAAAAAGAAGAATTTCTAACGGACTAATTAAATTTTTAAATACAGAAGTAAATGTACAAAAGAAGAATAATATTTTAACCAAAAATGATTAATTTTAATTAAAAGCAAAAAATATTGAATCAAAAATGGACTCGTTAGATTTTTGCATAAAAAATTGAATTTTCAACAAAATTGTTTAATTTTCGATAAAAGAAATTAATTTTTAAGTCAAAAAGATTAATTTTCAACCAAAAATGGGAAATTTAAATTTTGTGTTCAAAAAATTAATTTTAAATAAAGAAAAAAATCGAAATTACATAAAAAAAAGTGAAGTTTCCTAGCAAAAAAATAAATTTACGAGCAAAAAGACTAATATTCTTCCAAAAAAGGCCAATTTAAAACAAAATACATAAATTGTTAAAGTTTCAAATGAAAAAATTTTAACCGATTTTTATACCCACAATTAAATTTTCAACAAAATAGTTAAATGAACAACAACAAAAATTTAAGTTTTAACGACAATAGATGAATTTCCAACCAAGAAATTAATTTTCATCTATAAAACGATAAATTTTCAAACAAACACGAAAGTAATTTTTAACTTTAGAAATTAATTTTAATCTATATAATTAGTATTCATCCAAAAATGGAATACTTAAATTTTGGGATAAAAAATTGATTTTTCAAAAAATTAGTTCAATTTTCGATAAAAGAAGTTAAGTTTCAACTAAAATACAAAAAATCGAAATTAAAACATTCGCAACAAAAAATAATGCTTTAACTAAAAATAAAATAATTATATTTTCAGTAAAAATATGATTATTAATCGGAAAAAAGAAGTTTTAATCAAATTTTTAACAAGAACTAAATTAATTTTCAACCAAAGATTGTAATGTACAACCCAACAAATGAATTTTTGAACAAAAATTTGTAAATTTTAGAACGAGAAGAATAATTTTCCATCAATCAAGATGTATTTTCAACCACATAGTTGAATTTTCAATTAAAATAAATTTAAAAAATGAAACAGGTTAATTTTCAGTCCAAAAAATAAATTTTCAACCAAAGAGGACAAAACAATTGAATTTTCTGCTAAACCGTTAAATTTCGAACCTAAATATATGAATTTCTAACAAGAAAGTTAATTTTAATTCCATTAAAAAAATTTCAACACAAAAAGAAGAATCCTCAATAAAAAAAATATAATACTAGAAGTTTCAAACTTCGAAGTGAGGTCCACATTTTAACAATTTTAAACAAATATATATTATAAATACTACATATATTTAAAAAAAAAAATTCTATAGTGAAATAAAGATACACTTTACTAAATTAGAGAGTTACTATTTAGATGAAAATAATCTCTTTTAGTTGAGGATTCAAACTAATTTGTTGAAAATTTATCTTTTTTGGTTGAATTCAACTATTTTTGGTATAAAATTAAAATAATTTTTGGTTGAAATATAAAACATCACGTTTATCGTTACAAAGTTATCCTTCTTGGTTAAAAATTCAAATACTTTGTTGGAACTTTGTTAAAAAGTCATTTATTTAGATGATGATTTATCATTTTAGTTGAAAAAAATTTTTTTGTTCAAAATTGAATTGTTTTGTTTGAAAATTATGTTTTCTAGATGAATATTGAATGTTTTAACTGCAAATTTTCCTTGTACATGCTTGATTCAAAATTTATCTTCTTAAGTTGAGAATTCAAATATTTGGTTGAAAACTCATGTATTTTATTGAAAATTCGAATTTGTGGGATAATATTTAGGCTTCTTGATGACTAATCGTTTTGGTTAAATTTTTTGTTGTAATTTAAATATTTGAGTGCAAATTCATTTACTTTGTTAAAAATTCATCTTATTGATTGAAAATTAGTTTTTTATTATTTAGATTTAATTTTTTAATCTAAAAATGTAACTTCCATTTTTAGTTGAAAATTGAATCTTTTTATAGAAGTTGAATCTTTGAAAATTATACTATTTCGTTAAAAATTTGCTTTGATTTTATTGACAATTAAGTCTTTTTACTGAAAATTTAATTATTCTATTTTTAGTTTAAAATTTATCGGTTTATCTTTTAGGTAAAAATTAATTTCTGTTCTTAAAAATTTAACTATTTTGTTAAAAATTTGTTTCTTTTTTGGTTAAAAATTTGCTTTACTAATTGAAAATTCAAGTACGTTTTATTTTGTATAGAAAATTGATCTTTTTAGTTGAAAATTAGTTAAATTTTTTTTTTAGTTGAAGAATTATCATTTTAGTTGAAAAATTCACTTGAAAGTTTCCATCTTTTGTGGAAAATTTCTCTTTTTCGATATAAATGTAATATTTTTTTCTATAAAATTCTGTTTTGTAAAAAATTTAAAAATTACATTTTATGTTAAGAATTCATTTCTTTGTCTGGAAAAAAAATATTTAGTTAAAAATTCGTAATTTTTTTATAGAAAATTCATCTTTTGTGTTGAAAATTCCACTATTTGGTCAAAAATTCATCACTGTGATAAAAAATTAATTTACTTGGCTTCAAATTTTAGTTGAAAATTTATATTTTTAGTTGAAAACTAAATAATTTGTCTTAAAAAGTTCTTTTTTTCTTTGTTTAAAATTTACATTTCTAACTGCAAATTGAACTATTTTAGGTTTGGTTTGTAAATTTATATTTTTTAGTTGAAAATTTATATATTTTATGGAAACTGTATCTTTTTTCGTAGAAGATTCACCTTTAGGGTTTAAAATTGAATTCTTTTGTTGAGAATTCATTCTTTTTGGTTAAAAATTGAGTTCTATTTTTGGGTTAATAAAATAATTTTTTTTGTCATTACTCTTTTGGGTGGAAAATTCAAATATTTCTTTTTAAAAATTAATATTTTTGATTGCAGATTCCTCATTGTAGTTAACAAATTCCTTTCTCAGGCACATTATTTATCTTCCTAACCTGAAAATGCAACTAAAAAGTGTTTAAAAAGTATTGAGAAAAAACATTTTTTTGCGTCAATATTAATAATCTTTTAGATGTATGGTTGGTTTTATACCTAGAAAAATTTAGAAACTGGAGCAGCGTTCCGCTGGCACCTCCGCAACGGAAAATCAATATTATTTATATGCCATAATTTCGGGCTAATTATGGGCTAATTTTGGGCGGTAATGCCGATTT
>JAAAKG020065119.1:0-17623 GCA_010014905.2 Druon quercuslanigerum
CGGCTCGCTGGTGGATCCCCGACACCACCAGAAAGCCGATTCCTAACCGCTGAAGTGCAGTGTTGCGACGCGACACTTTATATGACTCTTAAAAGTCTAAAGAACTTTCTTCTGAATACTCCACGTCGTTGAAATCATTGAGAACTTGTAATAATATTTTTACGAAATTATCTGCCAGTTGTTGTTCTGTGTCAGCATTTACTTCACTAAACGGAATATTTATTAGTTGAAAGACAATTAGTACAAGATTTATTAGATTCATCGGATTTTTCCGCCATATTTAAAATTGTATAATTTACTACTAAACGTTCTAAATCAACCACGTTTAAAACAACACTGAATGACTACACAGGCTAAGAAAATATGTACCCAAATATCGGACCATGTGAACTCGAATGATTTTGGTATCCTAAAACCGAATGCGTTATCCAAATTTTTCCTATATGTCAGGCAATTGTGCATAAATTGCTATTTTTAGCCATATTTGAGGCAATATAACATGATCAGCAATTTTTTCATAATAACTGCTAACGCCATCTCGGGAAAAAATCGATATAAAAAAACCTGACGCATACGAAAAATTTGCATACGGATTCGGTTTTAGGATACCCAAAATCCTTCCGGGTCACATGGTCCAGTCTTTTGGTACAAAAAATATGTCATTTGTATGGGCCTCTGTTATTCACAATTAATCAGTCAGCCTTCTTTATAAAAATAAAATTCACTCTTCACACAAATATACAAGTGGGTGTATCTACATATTGATAAGGACGCGATGGTCGACAAACACACTCCGCAGCAAATTCTAATGTAATTTTCCTTATTCTACGAAAACATACCATTAATTGCACTTGCGGGTGGTAACCTGCTCCTAAAATAATTTTTCGCGGAAATTCTAAAACACGTAAACTTCATTTAATTATCGCAAGCAACTTATATCTTTCTCCAAATTTGCAGTCTAAATTTAATACTGTTTGTCAATTTGGGTTTAATTACAAATAATCACTCTTATCACTCCTGTTTGGCAATTTTTTGTGAAATCAAAATTAATTTTGGGGTAGTTCATCTTCCTAAAAACTTTTCGAAATATATTTTGGAGCTTTCATTTTACGGACAATTTTCTAATTGGTTTTGTTTAAAAAGACTGCTTTATTTTATAAAAACACACTAAAATGCACCTAAGGGTGGTTACCCCTTAGAAAATAATTTTTCAAGATAATTCAAAAATACATCAACTTTATTTAATTATCGTGAGAAACATATTTTTTCAAATATTTCAATCTGATTTTACTACTTTTTGGCAATTTTTGTGTAATCAAAAATAATTTTGGGGTACTTCACCCCCCTAAACATTTTTCGAAAAATTTTAGAAAATCATATTCATTTCTGACTATAAGAACATTTATTTTATTGGCTTTGTTTTAAAAATCTACATCATTTTAGAGAAACATAATAAAATCACATTTTTGATCTTTCATTGTGAGAAAATTTTTCCAGTGTCGCTTAGTTTTTCGAATACTACAACATATGTCAGAACGATGTCTGAATTAAAAAAATCAGAACAGGACACCTACATAGGTTTCCTTGTAAGTGTCATCAATATGGTGGAATGGGCACGACAGAAATAGGAATTAAAAATGTGCAAACATTTTTCTATTTCAAATATAAGTTCGAATAAAAGTGTTTTTGCAGCATACTGGTAGTATAAGTGACTTTACAGGATATACTTTAACATGCAACAATACAAAATTAGGTTAATTATAATTTAGATACAAATTATTGTAACAAAATAAGAGGCTAGTTATAACAGATTTCCTCCGTTAAAATGATATCAATATCTGCTTGCCCCTAACACTTTAAGGATGTACACTACGTGCAATCAATCTCAAAAGTTGCCTATGTTTAAAATGCTTTATAAAATAGAAAAAAATCTATTATTAATTTCTGTAAAAATTGACGGAGGCTTCTAAGCAAACCTTTAACAAAATAATTTAGTTTAAAATTATTTGTTTAAAAGTAGTTATTTAAATTTTTAGTTTTTTCTTTCTCCTTAAGGAAAAGTTACCATTTTTATTAAATACTAATGATTCTATGTGGGTGGTATTAATTAAAATTTAAATTACGATTGTTTATAACTACTTTTAAATAAACAATTTTAATCTGAATTATTTTTTCTAATGTACACTTAGAAGCTTTCGTCAGGATTTCCGGAAATCAATAGCAGATCCATTTTTATTGACTTTATAAATCATTTTAAAGATTGGCGACTTTTGAGATTGATTAAACGTAGTGTACATCCTTAAGATATATCTCACGTATGTAATGATAAAACTCCAAATTTGTCAAAAATTAATTAAATTTTCTCTCATCCATCATTTTTACAGGTGGAAGATATAAGGCACTGATTATAGTAATGGAACTTCCGTCATCTACATATGCTACGATGGCATTACGTGAAGTATTAAAAGTCGACACATCTGCTGAATCCCAAGCTGCACAATCTTCGAAATATCAAGCGCCAGATAATAATAAAATTGATTAACTGTAGATAAAGTATAAACAGATAAAAAATAATGTTAAAAATGTGTATTCTCATGTACAATGTACGATTCTTAAATTCACAAATAAAATGAAGTTTTTACTTTATCTTTTTAGACCACTTACTGAATTTATATCAAAATTTATTTATTGATTACTGGCTAAAAATATTCTACAGTACAAACTTAGAAAGAATGTACAGAATGTTTACGATTAGGCCTGTAGTCAGGGTCGCAGCCCACGATGTGGATTCGGGGGGAGGGGGCCTAAACTTCCTCAATTAAAACAAATATTTCTCAAAATAGTTACCATTTCTGACAATAAAATAACATAGAACTTTTCAAAATCATTTCTTTGTTTTTGTAAAATTCAAAAGAGCTTAACAATGAGTGATGCGCCTTATATTAATATTTGTTACGGTCTTGTGTTGGTACTATTTACAGTAGTTGGACAGTTACATGCTATTTCTTTTTTTGTATCATGTAAATATATGAAAATAGAGAAATCAGCAACATTAGATTAAAATTTTTTTTTTGAAATTTTTATAAACTAAATATAAATAAATATGAGCATGTCACCTTAAAAAACTTTCGAAATATTATAATGAGATAAGCGTTAACTGTAACTATAATATTGCATAAATCAAAAACTGATATTAAAAAATTTGAACTATGTGTTATAATTTTAATATTAGCACCCTCAAGAGGATAATAAAAAACCATATTTTAACAGGAGTATGTAGATTTGTTGAAAATAATTACACTTTATAGATCACTCTTTTCCGTACACGTTCTTATTCAATCGTTCAGCCATTAATCATCTCCGCGCCTTCTACTTCCAGTTTACTTTCTTGATATTCATTTTAGAACCGTTACTGTTTTGAACCGAAAAAAAAACTTTGTAAATATTATCATTGTCGAAAGTCAAAGTAATTAAATTTCTCATCAATGGGAGTCACTTGGTCCTATTCATAATACGAAATATATGTCGGCTGCTCGAACATCAAAATGTCTAGAAAAATGTACAATAAAAAGAAGGATAATGTTCAGACCTTCAAGGACTAGTATAAATATTTCATAATATTGTATTCAGACTATTTATCTTTCTGTGTATTCTTCAATCTCATCACTATTTATGAGCTTGTTTACTTCTGCTTTCGAAGTGTCTGGAGGGATGAAAGGAATGTAAGTTTTGGTCTCAAGACTTTTGAATTTGAAGGATCATTAAGGACGGTACATGAGCCTCTATACCATAAAAAACCCTGGGATGCTGATCCGCTGGCAATGACTATTCAGCATGGTCATTTGTACCTTTCTTACCATTTCACGCCTCGGTAGCAAAGCCTACTTGATGCTTCACTTTCAATACATCCCGCTGTTGCCAATTTTTCAAATTGTGAGTGTATTCTCTTTTGTTTCTCTGGCAACAGTGGAATTGGGCTATGCCCTTGCTAGTCGTGCCCTCGAGAGTCAGTGCTCTCCGAGACGTGAACGAGTAAACTTGCATATTGTTTAACTAAATTTATGTGTCAATCTTCATGAACTTTGTAAACTTAACTTTCATTCTCTAAAATTGCAATTACCCTTTGTTCCATTTTTTACAAAGGTGAACTTTACATAGATGTTCTTTTTAAATAAAATATATTTTTAAGGCATCTCTATTCTTTTATTAATTGAAACGTACCTGAACTTTTAACACAGCACGTTAGTAAGCTTGACGCGTGCAAACAGATAATGTGTCTTTAATGAGAGCTTTTTTCAACAACTCCCAATTTTGAAAACGAAGAAAAGGAGTACAGACATATTAAGTTGCGTGACAACATGCGATTTGCCTTGTAATCAACGAACGCTTACGTGTATGTCACCTCCGTTAAAGGATGTTTGTGACTGACTCAATTTCACGTATCCTATGCCGTTAGGAATTTCAGTGATCGGCACATATCCTACATACAATAAGACTTGTTATGCTATGTAATGGATCGCGTAAAGGAATGTGGTTTTTTATATTTTGTACAGAATATTGCCATAAAGGAATGCGTTAGTTGTATTCTCGCCTTCTCTACGCAAAGTCTCTATAACTCGAATTCTTTAATAAAGTACTGCATTGATTCACGAATTCATAACAGATATTGAAATTAATTCTTTACTTATATTTGAAGTGACTAGTCGCACACGTAAAATTTGGTAAATAATGTCAGGATATCTCTGAATTGATAAGTCATTCTTTTCGGATCTAATTCTTACGAGAATTACAACTTGGTCAAGTTTTTTTCCTTCAATTTCACCATTCCACGGGCACCCTTGCTTGGCTACTTGATGCATATAAAGATTTTTAAATCTTTAGCTAAATGTGAACACGTAAGTAGTGGGGATTTATGAATTTCCCGATCTGCTGCGACGAAAGGAAAACCTGCAACCTGTGTCCAGCCAAGGCCAGCATCCCCCCTCGCTCTATATCAGCGGCTCTCAACAGCATCAGCGGCGTTCAACTTATTGTATAAGTTAGTAATTGACAATGGTTAAAGTAAAAAGTAATACGCGACTTCTTCCTTTAATAACCAAAGTATAAAGTGGTGATTATACAAGTAAGAAGTAAAACGCGGCTTCTTCCTTTAATAACCGACGAGTGAGATAGTGATTTTACAATTAAGAAATAACAGGCGGCTTCTTCTTTTAATAAACGTCTTGTGAAATAGTGGTTGTACAAGTAAGAATTAATACGTGTGTTTTTTCTTTAATAAACGTCGCAAAATATCGGCATCCGTATCGGAACACACGCACCCAACATATTCGAATGATTAGAGCTTATTTTTCGCACACAGTAATAATAGGTACACTATCACCCTCACTGGCTCGATCGGCATATTTAAAAACAACTTACTGAAAAATCCAGTCGAGGAATTAGAGGAAAAAGAAAAAAATCAACTTTCAATGACAGTGAGTGAAGAAAATCAGTCAGAAAAACTACTTAGACTCGATAAATTTAGGAAAAGGTAGAAAAGCACAAGAAATGGATATGCTAGCAAAAAATAACTATTTAATAGACGAAAAATGGATTTTTACGCGTACCACCCGAAAATGAAAATAACGGGGAAGGTAACGTTGGCAAATCCTTACGTAGGAGAAACCACGGAGTAGAAAATAAAAGCATAACATTAGACAGATCTTCCACTCCCGCTAGCAGGTGAAACAAGAAAACAAACAAAAGTCATTTGCAACTGATTGTCGCAAAGAAGTCATCAGAGCTATCGAAATTCTAAAAGGTAGAGATAATTGCAGAGTGAAAAACTTAATTTCAGAGACGGAACATGTAAAGCGACGTTGCTTGCAAACAGAGTTATTACTGGACTTCATAATAGTAGGAAAACATACCAAAACAGCAAAACGGACCATCAAAATCATCGACGAAACCTCGGAATAATTTGTTAAGTTGAACTATTATATGTCGATGAAAACTCGAAGAAGTGAAACAAGCACGGACAGAACCTGTTCAAAGTTATAATCATAGGTTCATAGACAAATTTTACCAACTAAATTATGCCGTTAAAAAAAACATCCCATTAGCACGGTCAGGCAAGGAGCTTTGCAGGTAGAAGAAAAATCAGCTATTAAACCAAAGTGAGACTGTTTAAACCTTCCACGTTAAATCCAGCTTAGCAGGAAGCTCTAGAATCGGAGGTCTGGTTAAAGGCGAGAAACCCAGAAAGAACAAAGACCCTGCAAAGCTTGCCTCTAAGTATTAATAGACCAGCCATGTTTTAAATAATCCTCCAAGCCATCCAATGGCCCTTCAGCATAGATGATACTTACTTTGCGACCTTTTGAAAAGGGGCAGTCAACGGCTCGACCACAGAACTGAGTGAACAAGCTCCAAGTAGAAAACTCAAAAAAGCAACATTCTTAGGAAAGCAAAATCGAGCAGGATACACTACACACAGAGTATCTGCTATCTCCGGATTAGTCTATTTAATTAGAGTACAAGTGCATGTAACTAGATGATTAGCCCAGCATTTGGTAGACAGTGGAGCCTCCTTAAACGCGATAAAAGAAAAAATGCTCATAGAACATAACTACGTCAACAATAATCAACAACTTTTTCTATGAGAAATGATAAGCAGCGGACTGAGGAAACAACTTTACTTAAAATTAAGGGCAAGTAACATAATTTCATCATTATTTCTTAGAAAATAGGTAAATGATTGAAAATGATCTACACGTTCTTGATTCTATTTATCGGATCAACGACTCACAGATTATCATGCCCATTAGCAACAAAACAGAAAGAGAGATTTGATTGTCGGACGATGACATAAAATTGAAGATTATAAGCTCACTTCCAGAACGCAAAGAATGAATACATTATGTAACCATGGAGAAGCTCAAACCGAGGTTAAAATTATCACAGGAAAACCTATGGTTGCAACATATTGAAGAATCACATACGAACATGACTGGGTAAATAGCCACCTCTTATCAGGACATTTAAACATTATTTGTTGCTTCTCTACTATGACAGTCTCGTCATCCAGAATGTCATAGGGAGGAAATCTGCAATAAAGTTAACGAAATGCTCACAAAAATATATAGTAACTGATTCAAACTCACCGTTTAACTCTCACCTCCGGGTGGTTCCAAAGAAACGAGACGCCTTAGGGAAAACTAAGTGGGTCGTCGACTTCAGGAAGCTGAAGGAAATAACTGATCCAAGATGCGTACCCACTTTCGGTACATTTCCATTTCAACCGTATGCCTTTAGGTTGTCGGGTTTGGCAAAACACTACAAGAACACAAAGAAAACTTAGTCACACTGTTCGAACGTCTACGTGCAACAGCGGCGTCCACAGAAAAAAAATGTCGGAATGGACTGCTTATACAACGATATCCAGTCTTCTGGGCAGTGCTGCCATGGTTTCTGACTTTTTTTGCTTGGGACTTCAATATCTCTATGAATATTCGGAAGAGCCAAACCATTTAATTTGTCTTCCACTTGTCGTCTCCTTCTATTTTGGTCATAATTTGATCGCATTCTTCCAAAGTTAAACAAGTACTTTCATACACTTTAGAAAATAGATGCAAGGAGTCAAGATGTTCCACTAACCGCGATTCGCAAAACTTCAATAAACGTGTTTGGTAAAGCTTCCCTAATTTTTGTGTTGAAAAATACATACATAGTTGCTTTTATACAAGGTTTCTATGTAGGGTCGAGTTGTTATAAAATAGTTCAAGTGTGAGTGTATAATTGCGAGGCTGTAGAATCGGATCACGGACAGAGATTGTGGGCAAAAGAGTCGAAACTTTAGACCAAGTGGTCGTATCGTTGTATTTGTCTTAAGTATACTCGTAATATTGATTAAAATCTACATAAACAATCTAACGTGTGGAATTTCATTGTGTAAACTTACGCGTTAATTCGAGATCATATTGGTAAACTAGTTTGAACACTTAAAAATTTCAGAAGTCTGTTAGTGGCTCATTTCCACTAAATAAGATTTGTTGAGCAACGCAAATCCGGGAAAAATTTTGGTAACCAAGCTAAACAATAAAAAACAACGTGATACCGGACGCCATGGTAAAAAAAGCGTCTTGATTTTTCTCGCGTGTTGCGTGTATTGATAGTTCTATTTTGAATAGGAGAATTAGTTAGATTTACCGGAGAACAGTGATTTGAAAAAAGCGTGTCACGGAATTCTATTCTGTGAAAATAAAAAAAAAATTTTTAATAGTTAATAGCGAAAATGGATCAACAAGGAGTAGCTAGAGGATTTCCTGTATCGCCTGATTGCCTTGCTTGGTCTAATCAAAAGAACACAGAAGGTCAAGATGGTAGGCGATCAATACTTTTCAATCATCTACAGAGTCAGTAGCCGCTGTATAACAATGTTCAACCCGAAGTTCTAAACAACCCAGTTTTATATGCCATAAATCAAATTTCGCTACATGTAAGTGAGTCACAGGGAGAATTTCAGAAAAATGTGTCGCAAGTCCTAGCAGCTATGACTAGACTTTTGGATCAAAACACAGCTTTACTGCAAAATGTGTCACAGAAGAACCAGCCCGAAACTTTTCATTATAATGTCCTTCCGGACTTGTCACATAAAATTACGGACTTCATGAACTGGAGGAATCTCCAGAAGCAAGAGCGTGGAGCGTGGAAGAAGTTTGAATTCACTACTACGTTACATTTTTGGACTGAGAATGTAGCTTTTGAAACACCAAGAGTGCAAATAAAGCAAGCCGCAAGAAATTGGTACCTGAGTCGAATTGAGAGAATATGTTCGAGAATAATTTTCTGAGAAGCTTCGACTCTGCAAGGAATTGGGATTTAATTTGAATGAAACTCAGACTTAACTGACAGTTGGAATGTTGTCTAGTGATACGAGTTCCATAATCGTATCACAAACTTACCGCAATCTTGACAACCTTCTTCAAAATATTTTAATGTTGGAGGACCTGAAGAATTCAAGAAAGCAGCGTTTTTCTTCAGGACGTGGGAATTCTGGAGCAGCTGATCAAAGAAAGGATAAAAAAATTTCTTTTAGTTTGGTGCCAGATAAGAAGGAAATTTCGACAGCGACTTCAAAGGAGAGTAAATACGTTGGAGGCAGTTAGAAAAAAGAATCAAGTCAGAGTGTAGGTGCGAAGGGTGCGTGTTCTAGATTAAATATTTTCGATGCAACGTGACAAGTTACTTCGTAAAAGATGTTGGTAGGCCAAAGAAACTCGACGAAGGTCTGATAAAGGTTATTACTTCAAATTGCAACCCATCTGAGAAAAAGTATTTAAAGAAGGCTTCAAATAATGGTGTGATTGTCGATTCTCTGGTAGATCATGGATATTCGGTGTGTACCATAAAATCTTCTGTTATGCTTAATCACGGTTGTGAATTTTTAAATCTTAAAAATGAATTGACAGGTTTTGGAAGCACTGAAGCCACGATGCGCTCTCCAGGTATAATAGAGGCCAATATAAAGGTTGACGAGTGCACAGCTAATGACATTTGTTTAAGAGTGGTGCTAGATAAGGCGACCAATTATGATGTAATCATCGGTATATCTTTTAATAAATTGCCTTATATTGCATTTTATAAATTAGGTGACAAAATACATAACTTATTGTTATGCAAATAACATAGGCCGACAAAATTTGAAGCCAGAAAGCAAACCAAACATTTCCGAAGGATTTAGATGCGCTGAATCCGAATCAGACCACAAAATTGCTCTTATCCATCAGGTTTTAAATATATCCTAACCTAAAAGTACAAAAACGCGTTTTTAGCTGTTTTTGAGGTTATGTAACTGGACAAGAAAAATGTCTACCACAAAAACTAATATGGAATTTGAAAATACTAATCTTCCCCTTTCAAAACTTCTTGAATTTATTAGGATACCTTTATTTTTCACAAAAATATAGTAAATTGAAACTTTTTATTTTGGCGTTTTAGCCCATTAACGCTGAGGTGTTCAGATTTATACAACGCATTCTCTATTGTTGATTCGAGGGTGCCCTTTCCATTGCCCGTGTCAGTTTTTTGTTATAAACCCTAGAAGATCAAATATTGCGGCCACAATTTAGGGCTTTAAAAAAGAACAAAGGATCTGTACAATATACCAAGAAAAAAGCGTACAGTCGTTTGGAAACAAACTTTGCACATTGATAAAACAATAAACAATAAAATAATGAATAATAACAATAATAAAATAATAATAAAAAATAATAATAACCCGTGTCATTTCATTTCCACGGAAGCCGCTTCCTAGGAGTAGAAACCACCCCTAACAAATAACAAGCATACTAACCCACCTGACTCTGGGAACAATAACTTTAGTCGCATATTTTTCTTGAATAATTAAGTTTCATGTCATAAGTCTGCTAACTCACCTACTTGCTAATCCACCTAACCCCCAGAAATCACCCTTACCAAATAATAAGCACGCTAACCCACCTAACCCTGGGAGCAGCGAGTTTAGTCGTTTCCATTTTGTGAAATAATTAAATTCCACACTGCAAGTGGACTAACCTTGAAATGAAATTGTTGAATTTAGCGTTTTAACCCATTAACGCCGAGATGGTATGCCATTGTTCCTTGAAAATGTTATCTGAGGGGTTTTCGGGGGTTCCTTTTCGATTGGCTCAGTTTTTTTATTATAACTCCTAGTAGAGGGAATATGGAAAACAGGGCTTTAAAAAAAGCAAATTTTGCTATCATGTTTCATAAATATTGTAAATTTACTTAGAATTTTCTAGCTTACTAAGGCAAGACTCAATATTTTCCAGCCACTTAAGGCAAGACTTTAGATTGCCCAGCCAATCAAGGAAAGACTTTGAATTACCCAGCCTCGAGTCTTCTTGCCTAAACGATACAGCAAGTTTTCCATAACGAAGTTTGAAAAATACTAAGTAGGTATAAAAGAACGACCTTTCCTCATTTACATGAGAATCATCAGGTATAAATAAAGGTTTTCGATGGATTTTCTGTTGCGACTATTTGCTAAACTTAAAATAAGTCAAACATAATGTAATCTTACGAAGGAGGCTATAAGTAAAAAAAAATTTAGGTAGATAGGTGGGTCGTTAGTAGATAACTAGCTAGCTAGTTAGTAGATAACTAGCTAGGTAGGTGATTGGGTAGGCAGGTATATTCCTAGGTAAGTTTGTAGGTAGGTAGGTAGATGGGAATATGAGTGGTTAGATAGGTAAGTGGATAGGTATGGTAGGGGTTGTTTCTGGGGGAGAGGTGGATTAGGAGCTAGGTGGAGCGACTAAACTCACTCTTCGCATGGTCAGGTGGGTTATCGTAGTTATGATTTGGTAGGGGTGGTTTCTACCCCTAGGAAGCGGCTTCCACAGAAATGAAAAGACACGGGTTCCATATTTTCTTTTGTTTTATCAATGTGAAAAGTTTGGTTCCAAACGACTGTACGCTTTTTCTTGGTATTTTGTGTGGGAACTATTGTTCTTTTTTAAGCCCCTAAATTGTGGTCGCCATATTGAATCTTCTAGGGGTTATAACAAAAAACTGACAACGGCAATAGAAAGGGCACCCTCGAAAACCCCTGAGATAATGTTTTGAAGAAAGAATATCGTACTATCAGCAACACAGAATGCGTTGTATAGATCTGAACACCTCAGCGTTAGTGGGTTAAAACGCCAAAATAAAAAATTTCAAATTACTATATTTTGGTAAAAAATAAATATATCCTAATAAGTCCAAGTAGTTTTGAAAGGGATAGATTAGTACTTTTAAATTCCATATTAGCTTTTGTGGTAGACATTTTTGTTTTCCATATACATAACCTCAAAAACAGCAGGCTTTTGACCTTTGTCAAATTTTGTCGGCCTGTGTAATTTTCTGTTTGGTAAAGAATCAAACATAGAGTCAAACCTTGAAGAGTTTAGACCAACTGTTAATGAAATAGTTAGTATTTAGCCGGGATCGATTAATTTTATTAATGTACTACTCGGTGATTGTGAATTAATGTTGCCTTAAAAAAATTTAAATGATGAAGAGGTTAAGTTATCGAAAGGAGTTACGACGTCCTGATGTTCTGAAAATGGACATAAAGTTAAAAGAAGGGTCGAAACCTTTTCCTGCGTAGCCGTATAGATTGAGTTCGCTCGAACGTGAAACAATGCTAGATCTTATGAGAGAATATAAACGAGCCGGGTTGGCTACAGAAACAAATTCACCCTTTGCTAGTCCGTGTTTTGTAGTTACTAAAGCAGATGGATCACCGCGTCTATTTGTCGACTATCGGCTCCAAGTTTTTTGCCACTTTAGATTTATCACATGGTTATTTATACATTCCATTAACTGAAAGTGCGAAAGAAAAAACGGTTTTTATAACTCAGCATGAGACGGGTTAATTTGAGAGAGCAATGTTTGGTTTGATGAATGCCCTGTTCTATAGCTCTAAATTAATTAAAAGGGTTTTTGGTTAAAATCATTTTCATTTAGCTCTTACAACCATGAGACCGCGCTCTTAAGCATATATGCATTCACGTGCATAATTAACTCATCCGATTGTGTATCTAACCGTAGTAACGCGCCGCTGATGATAAGGTAGATAGCTCAAGGTAATAAGCAATGCAATACCACGGGAGGGTACAGACTCTGAAGATATCTACCGTTTAACAACGAACGATAATTGAAATGAAACCTTATAAAAAATTCATCAATCTATGGATGAATCAATATTAATACATACGCGTATTTTCATGAACGAAATGTAGCAAATAATAAACTAGACTTATAATTAAGTAGACATATAAACTTATGGAAGAGCAGTTAAAAATTAGAATGATGTAACTTTCTCATATAAAATATGCATTTCGTTGCGCTAGTGATGGACCATGTACTTAGTCAGACACAAAATAATCGAAAGTGTCGGATTAAAGTCACTGAAAAGTAATAAGATAGAAATTCAAATCTCTGAAAGGTCAAGAGTAGATGCGCGATCGCCAATTGCCGTGACCAGCAATAGCTGTTAGTCATCGTATGCCACCGCCAGGATAGCGAGTATTAAATAACATGTAACCGATCGAGAAAGACACAACTGATCACCGGAAGTTTTAATAGACGGAATATGAACGTACGTGACTCGCGCAAAGTAGTCAAAGACGTGCTTTTTCATCAGTAGTCAGGAACGTGCTTTTTCATCAGGAGTCAGGAACGTGCTCGCATCCACAAACCTATGGGGACGAAGCACTATATAAACCCCGATCCTCCCTTGTATCAGAGTCTTCAGTCTCAAGCAGTTATGCAGTCCACTCCATCTACGTGAAAGAACAAGTTCGACAAAGTCGCGTACTTCAATGTCAAATTTAAATCAGTTACCGTGTTTGAGTCGAGTACTAAGTCCCGTCGACTGAGACTTTCGGTCGACGTTAATTGAGTCTTTTTCGAATAAAGTCCGCAGTGTTAACATTCGTGATAAGAACTCAAATGTGTATTGGGCAGCTGCTTAGGGCCCTGTATCGCACTGCCCATCGTTAATCGTGCCTGTGTATTGTATTCACTGAACAACCATCCGGTAGGGTTTCGTCGCTGCCCTACGATAACAGCGGAGATACAATGAACAAAACAACTTTCTCTCGCCCTTTCATAAAATAAAAGGTACCCGTAAGTTAATATTTAGTAACTCTATCTTATGTTTTTATAATAAATTTATTGTTAACCTGACTATCCTTTTTATTTGAACACTATATATTAATACACAAAAAATAAATAAAAAAATAAATTGTCAGGCCTTACCAACCTGACAGAATCAGCACCCTGGTCTCTCTCTTACCAAATTTCCATACTACCCTCGGCTATTTGCTCGGGACGTGACACAGGTTTAACTTTAAACTTGAAAAATATGCAAGTTCAGGAAGCCTAAAGTGAATTATTTAGGATTTGTAATAAGAGAAGATGGAATGTAGAGAGGTGTAAAACACATTAGAGCAATTGTAGAGTTTCCTCAGCCAGAAAATGTGCATGATGTTAGAAGGTTTGTAGGACTTTCAAATTTTTCAATACGTTTTATCCCGAAATTTTCGTTTTTGATGGATCCATTAATTGAACTTTTGAAGGACGATATAAAGTTTGTCTGGGGTGAAGCTCAGAAATTTTCTTTTCAGAAAATCAAAGAATTAATCATTTCGGAGCCTATTTTAGGTCTTTATAATCCGCTAGCAAAAAGTAGTGAATTGCACACGAATGCATCGGCAACCGGGTTAGGAGCGATGTTGTTTCAACAAAACGAGGGGGAGAAACAGCATTTAATTGACGTAATTAGTAGAAAAACATCAGAAGCGAAAAATTATTTCATTCTAGTAAGCTAGAGTTGTTATGTGTAGTGTGGGCAACGACTCGATTAAAACCTTTCCTAATCGGTATTCAGGTTCACATTTCCACGGACTTCCAAGCGTTGGTTTATATTTACAAATTAAAAACAACTAATCTACAAATTATTCGTCGGCTCAGTTCTCTCGCTGATTTTGATTTTGATATACACAATCGCAAAAGTGAGAATATGCCACACGTAGATGCATTATCTAGAGCATCTGTAGAAGAGGTTAATTCTTTTGTTGAACCAGGTGCGATATTAAATATTTAGATGCGCGAAGATGAGATCTTGATGTATCAGAGAATTTATGACAAATTAGCTAGGAAAACAAAATTTTAATTGTATGCGCCAGCAGAAATGCGTAAAGCGCTATCAATTAAGTATCACGATTTGTCCAGTCATTTTGGAATTGATGGAACGATAGCGAGAATTAGAGTACATTTTTATTTTCCAGGGATGCGAAAATATGTAAAAATCCACATTGGATCTTGTTTAGAATGTTTTTCAGCAGAAAGGATGGTAGCACACCAAGCCGGAGAATTGCATACTATTGCTCCCGGAAAACGACCATTTGAAATTGTTAACGTTGATCATCTTGGGCCATTCGTAATTTCAACTCGTGGAAATAAGTTTATCCTTGCAATCATTTGCAATTTAATGAAATATTGTCAGTTATACGCAGTTAAGAAGATAAGCTCCTACGATGATCAAGAAGGTTAAATAATTTATTTATAGCTTTGTTTCACCTCAGAGATTCATTTCAGACAGGGTACTAGTTTCACAGCTAATAAATTAGAAGAATTATGCGAAAGATTTGGTATCAAGCATGCGTTAAATTCAAGTAGGCATTCTCAAAACAATGGGCAAGTCGAGAGATTGAATTAGACTATTTTACCTGCTTTACAATCAAATCTTGACAATGAAGGACTGAGATGGGATCAAGATGTAAAGTAATTAGAATGTGAGTTGAATTCGTCAGTTTGTAAATCAACGCGTCATGCTCTGTTTGAAGCTGTATATGATTTTGTACCGTGTTATGAAGACGGTCACATTAGAATGATAACGAAAAATGCTGAGAGTTTTAGAAATTCAGGAGAGATTAGAAATCAGATTCGAGAGGCGATTGCAGTTGATTAAAAGAAAGCAAAAGATCGTTGCGATACGGACCGTAATACTAAAATTAAATATGAAATAGAAGACATTGTTTTCGTTAAAACTAACACTGTGTCAACATGTGAGTCGACTAAATTTCAATCTAGAAACAAAGGAACAAGTGTCATTATAGCAAAATATTGTAAAGGTAACAATACTCCGACTACTGGGCATTTCAGTCAATTTCAAGTTTGGCGCCTTGAAAAAGGCAAACAACAGAAGTTTACTTTAGTTGAAAAGAATCCAGACGTTAATGTGATTAGAAGTTTATGACCTGGCAGAGAAAGACGAAAACTGAGTAAATTAAACGATTTTCTATGTTATTAAAAATAAGTTCAGGTGTAATAGTTAAGCAAACATTTATTTTGTATTTATGCTTAGAGACCAAGCATCTATCAATGATGGCCGAATTGTAAAAAAATACATACGTAGTTGCTGTTATGAAAGGTTGAGTGTAGAATTGCGAGGCTGTTGAATCGGATCGCGGACCGAGATTGTGGGCTAAAGAGTCGAAAGTTTAGGTCAACTAGTTGTAACGTTTTATTTGTATTAAGTATACTTGTAATATTGATTAAAATTGACATAATTGAACGTGTGGACTTTCATTGTATAAATTTATAATTTAATTCGAGATCTTATTAATAAACAAGTTTGAACTCAAATATTTGTTTGCAAAATATGGGCAGCTTCGTTACTATGCAAGTAAATGGATTTGGGGCAGATCTTTCTGATTTCAGCTGCGCAACCTATGAATTGTCCTTTTATTGCACCCACTCCGTCATAACTTGTAGAAATGCACATTATCATAGTTTGCGCAAACAAATATGCATAAAAAGAAATAGGTTAGGAACGTGGTAAACATAATTTACAAACATTGCCCAAGTTATCAAGAGACCCTGTCGGGTCGAGAAGGCTAAGCTAGGACCAACCGGGACTCTATTCCCGAGTTGGAGCGTTTCTGTCGTTACCGACACTAATGGTATGGACCTATTCCAATGTTTTTAGTAAGCTTTTCAGTTTCATGGTATTCGACATGAAACTAAAATTTTTTTCTTGTGTTTGTACCTAAACCAACCCGATGCAATTCGCTTTTTTTCATTAAGAAATCTGATTTTAATGTTTCTTTTTTTTCGTGAATTGACACGAAAGTGTTCAGACTTTTTTTTAAGATTTCAGACCACCTTTCACTGCTTCCTAGCGGGAAAAAGCGAAACTGCAGTTTTGATCCGTTATGTGTGCGTGAGTGTACGTGTGACGATTGTTTACATTCTGTCATGTCATATGGGTATTCTTTCATTAGTCGTGTAATTCTAACCTCTTAAGCGTTGCTATCCATTTGAAGTAATTGTAAATCGTGGAACTACATACTTAAAGTATTATTGTCAATACATTTTGTGAAAATATCTTATAAATAGAAGAAAATTGATATTTGGCGATGAGTTCCAGGTACATGTCACTTGCTCTAACATATTTTTTCGAATATTAAACAAAAATTTTGAAAAAAAATTTGAAATTTCAAGATGTTTATGACAAATAATTATTGGGCCCCACTTTTTACAATAAATCATGACCATAAATTTAGGTGAATCTTTTGAAGTGCCAAATGCACTTCAAAAGTCATATTTTTACTAAGTAATTAACAATCGGCTCAGCGCAGAGTTCGTCGACATGAGTAAAATAGCTGTGAGGCTTATTTTGTAATGTTAATTGTACTTAAAATCTTATTTATTTAAATACTAAATAAACTATTAGGTAAATTTCACTTGCTCTAACATGTTTTTTCGAATATTTAACAAAAATTTTGGAAAAAAAATTTGAAATTTCCACATTTTTATGAAAAATAATTACAGTGGGAACTGAATTATTATTGCTGAAAAAAGAAGTGAAATCAACTCCCCCTTCTTCCTCCCCCGCCACCATTGAACATTTAAATATCTAAAAAACAAAGCTACATGAATAAAGCATGAAATCTTGATAAAACTACACGGAAAAAATTTGTACTTGAGGAATTACTGAACTAATTACGTTTTGGCGGATATGAGAAAAATTCGGTGAATTAACAATAACTATTCTGTAAATCATTTCAAACTGTTCTGTCATGATTAC
>JAAAKG020065130.1:0-28710 GCA_010014905.2 Druon quercuslanigerum
AAAGTTCAACTACTTTTTGACTACTTAAAATGAGGGACATATTATTTTAGGTAATTTTTATCTAAATAGTAGCAAAATAGTGTCATCACTCAAAAAAAGTGTCAAATATAAAATATAAAATAAATAAATATATAAAAATAAAAATAAAAAAAATATATATATAATATATAAAAATAATATATAAAAAGTGTCAATGTTCAAATATCGTGATAAGTTCGAAGCCTGGCACTATTATTTGAAAAAATTAAGTTATGCTCAATTCTTTATTGAATTAGAAGCCTGAAAATAATTATGTTCTTAATCACTAATTACCTGTGTGCAAAAAGACGCTGCTGTTCCAATATCTCCGGTCAATAATAGGATTAAAAGTAAGTATACAAAACCGATACTGTAAGAATATAGTACGACTTCGGTATTAGTCGCTTTGTGTTGTCGCATCGCTTTTTCTTGAATATTTCCTATTAGGGCATCGCAAACTAAAGCACTAGTTATCATTGCCACACCAATCATATCAAATCGAGGCGATATCATACTATCAGCTAGAGTAAAGAGAATCAGTCCTAAACACATCACAGTTGCAGCTGTAAAATCTAATATTCCGTATTTCTTTCCTTGTATCACAATGCTTCCTATTAGTACTGGTATTAGTTTGCAACATTTAAAAATCACCTGTAAAACGAAACAAATAATAATTTAATTCAATTAGTAGAGGGCTGCTACAAGACCAAGAAGTTATGATTTTTTTTTAAATAGAGTGGAATTTTCTTAGTCACGTCTATTTCAATTTATCAATAATTGCTCATTTTTCAAAAAAAGAAAATTATTTTTAAGAAGAGTTCAACTTAGATGAATTTCGAATTACGATGATAAATATTAACTGGAACATTTCATTTTTTACAAGAAAGAAGAATTTTTAAATAAGGAGATTAACTTACAAAGAAAAAGAGAATTTTCTAACGAAAAATTTATTTTTTAACTGAATTCGTAAAATTTCAACGAAACAGTTAAATTTTAAATTAAAAAAGATCATTTTTTATCCAAGTTGTGGGATTTTGAACCAGAAAATATCAATTTTCATCTAAAAATGGAACAATTAAATCATAAGTGAAAGAAATTAATTTTTAACTAATCTGATAACTTTTCAATTGAAATGACGAATCTGCAACCAGAATAGGTGAATTTTCTACCTACGAAAAAGATGAATATTTAATCATAAAGATTCATTTTCTAGAAAAAAGACGAATTTTACACAAAATACATAAATTTTCAAACATATAGTTTAATTTTTAAATAAAAAATATAAATTTTCAACCAAATAGTTAAATTTTCATCCAAAAAAGATGAATTCGCAACGAAAAATAGAATGTTTCAATTTTCTGTTAAAAATCTAATTAATAATATAAAAAACGAACAGATTTTCAACGAAACAGTTCAAATTTCTACTGAAATAGTTAAATTTTTAGTTAAAAAAATGATTTTCAACAAAGTAGTTACATTTTTAAAAAGATATGGATTTTCTATTAAAATGATAAATCTTTAACCAGAATAGATGACTTTTCTACTTCGAAAAAGATGAATTTTTAATCATAAAGATTCATTTTCTACCAAAAAGACGAATTTTACAGTAAATAAATAAATTTGCAAACAAATCGTTTAATTTTTAAATAAAAATATCAATTTTAACCAAATAGTTGAATTTTTATCCAAAAAAGATGAATTCGCAACCAAAAATAGAATAGTTCAATTTTTTATTAAAATCATGAATCTTCAAACAATTGAAAATAATTGTTACCCAGACTTCAATTTTTAATCAAATAACTTTATTTCCAACCTAAAAGATAAAACTTGAATTAAAATCATAAATATAACTAACTACTTGAATTTTTAACCGTAAAGAATTATTAAACAAAGAGATTAAATACAAAACATACAAATTTATACAAAAACTCGATTTTTTAAGAAATTTCGTAAGTTTTTAACGAAATAGTTGAATTCTCAATTCAGAAAGACAGTCAGAGTCATTAATTTTTAAACAAAGCTGATGAATTTTTAAACAAAATGATGAATCTTCAACTGGAATAGTTTAATTTTATACCAGAAAGATGAATGTTTAACCATAAAGATTACTTTTCTACAAAAAAGGCGAATTTTTCACAAAGTACATAAATTTTTAAACAACTAGATTACTGTCAAAATAAAAAATATCAATTTTTAACCGAATAGTTAAATTTGCCCCCAGAAAAGATACATTTTCAACTAAAAAGAGAGTGGTTAGTTTTTCTGATAAAAATATAATTCTTTATAAAAAAACGAACAGATTTTCAACGAAATAGTTGAATTTTCATCTGAAAAAGGTAAATTCGTAACCAAAAATGGAATGGTTGAATTTTATGCTCAAAATATAATTCTTATTTTTAAAAAACGTACGGATTTTCTACAAAATAGTTCAATTTTTACCAAGACTTTAATTTTCTACCAAGTAATTTTATTTCCAAGCTAAAACATAAATTTTTAATTAAAATGTTAAATATAACTAAAATACTTAAATTTTTAACCGAAACGAATTGTTAAACAAAGAGATTAATTAAAAAAAAATTCTACAAAAAATCGATTTTTTTTACAAAATACTTGAATTTCGAACAAAATAGTTGAATTTTCAATACAGAAAAACAAATTTTGATCAAAATTGTTCAGTGCTAACAAGAAAAAATCAATTTTCAACAAAAAATAGAGATTTTAATTTACAGTCAAAGGCATTAATTTTTAAACAAAACTGATGAATCTTTAACTCGAATAGTTCAATTTTACACCAAAAAGATGAATGTTTAACCATAAAGATTAATTTTCTACAAAAAAAGGCGAATTTTTCAAAAAGTACATAGAAGTTTAAACAACTAGATTAATGTCTGAATAAAAAATATCAATTTTCAACCAAATAGTTCAATTTTCATCCAAAAAAGATACATTTTCAACTAAAAATAGAATGGTTAGATTTTCTGATAAAAATATGATTGTTAACAACAACAACAATAGATTTTTAGAAAAATAGTTAAATTTTCTGCTGGAATAGTTGCATTTTTAGTTTAAGAAATTTATTTTGAAAAAAGTGGATGCATTTTCAACCAGAGATGAATTTTTAATTAAAATGATGAATATTGAACAAAACAAATTTATTTTTAACCAAAGATGAATTTTCAACTAAAATGATAGATATTTAACTGAAATACTTAAATTTTTAAACGAAAAGAATAATTTTAAAACAAAAAGATTAAGTTGCACAAAAATCGATTTTTAACATAATATGTGGATTTTCAATAAACTAGTTGAATTTTCAATTAAAAGAGACAAATTTTTATCCATATGGTTGAATTTTGAACAAGAAATGATCAATTTTAAACAATAAAGATTAATTTTCTAGAAAAAGGCGAATTCTTCACAAAGTACATAAATTTTCAAGCAACTAATTTAATTTCTAAATCAAAAATATTATTAAAAAAAATACATTTTCAACAAAAAATAGAATGGATAGATTTTCGGTTAAAAATATAATTCTTTACAAAAGAAGAACATGCACTTTCATCAAAATAGTTAAATTATTAATCTTTAATTGGAAAAATGAAAGTTTAACAAGAGTTTTTAAATTTAACAAGTTTAACTTTTAACCATTTAGTTGAATTTTTTACTAAGGAAAAAAATAAGGAACGAACAAGATAATGAATTTTTCTATCATAAGTCAGTAATATTTCTTCTTTAAAATATTACTTCTACTCTAAAAACTACTTGAATAATTTTATTTTTCTAAAATTTGGAAGAGGGATCTTTCAAATTGTGACAAATTCTCACTTAGAACAGGGATTCGTTTACATTCCTTTCTTCTAATTACGAATGTTTCATGTCAAAAATTCCCAGCTCCAAGTGAAATTATATTTTTTCACGAAAACTCTCTATCCAAAAAATAAAAACGATAACTATATTCTAAAATTCCCAGTTCCAAGTCAGCGAAAAAAATTATCACACAACAAAAAATTGCAAAAGGTTGTTCTTATAATGGAAAATACAAAAATGAAATAATACTTATTATTTAATCAGAGCAAACTGAGATAATCTGCCAAATCTGCGACTAATTTGAACAAAATTATTAAAATAATGAAAACTTGAAATTTCCTGCAATCATAAGTTAATTTCCGGGTTTTTAATTAAATTTCCGGTGTCCCGGTCAAGTCGTACCCTAAATATGTTGAAATTGGATAGAATTGACTGGATTTTCATCAACAAAATAGACGTGAATTTTGTATAGAAATTGGTCTGGAAAACTCGGAAAAGTAATGGAACTTTGGAACTGGACTTTTCTAGCAACCCTGAAATTTTAAAAACTGATTTTGGAAATTTACCTGAGTAGGGTAATTCAGATATCCTAATGAAGAATTTGAAAAACCCATGGTTCCTAGGGTTAACACTGCTAATAATAGATAAGTACTAATTGGTATTTTACGAGTTATTCCTCTGATTCTCGATTCTATCCAACCAAATACTGCATAATAGGCAAATTGAATGAGTGTTAGGTACCATCCAAATGGTCTAAATCCGTCTAAGGAAAATATCAATTCCTGTAAATTAAATCAAGTTTATACAAATCAATAAATACGTATTTTTTTGCATTCAATTGGAATATGAATCCTACATTTTGTCACAACCTTATCAATTATTTTACCTGCAAATAACCGTAGAGGATGTAGAAAAAAAAGACACCGAGGCAGCAAAAAAAGAGCTGAGCCTGAACACTGCACTGACTTAGATTAAAACAGAGGATTTTTATTTCTTTGGGTGATTCAGCATTCTTCGAATGCCCTGCAATTAAACAAACAATTTTACATTAAAGTTTACAAAGAAAAAGAGAAATGTAATTTTAAGAAATTCAATTGTTGAAGAGATTGGAAAATTAATGCAACACATAAAAATGGAATTTCTTGAAATTATATATTAAAATAAATGCTATAGATACAAAACAGTTTGAGTTAAATTAAAAAAATTCAAATAAATTGCAAAAGAATTTTTTCAACAAAAAATATTCCACAGACTTCCGTAAAATAGGAATAAATTTAGTGAACTTTAGAATAAACGAAAAGAATTTGTTGTTCACAAAAATTCAAATGAACTGAAAACAATTTAAAAATATGAAAAAACTTTATTGAATTCAGTAAATTTGAAGTAAGCTTAGAAAAATTCGAGGAATTCAAAATAACTTGCTGAAATGCCTAAGAATGCAAGGAGAGGTTAAAAGTCTTTAGGACCAATTAAATAGAATTTTTAAAGTTAAAAGAAATCCATTGAATTAAGTAGAATTACGTTAATTTAGAAGAATTCAAATTATTAAAAAATTAAAAAGAATTCCAACAAAAATAATTTTAAATCCTTGAAACCCTAATAATTTTTAACTAAAAAATGTCTAATGACTACAAAACACTTCAAAATTATTCAAATGAATGAGCAAACTGAACTAAAAAAAATTATCAAGTCAATTTAAAATGATTAAAAAATATGAAAAAGTGCATTAAATTGAGTAGTTTGAAATGAGTTTAGAAACTTTCAAGAGAATTTGAAAGAATTTGATATTAAACTAAAATCAGCACAAATAGAATGAGGCCTTGTTCATTAGGATTAAATAAAAATTGTAACTTTTCCCTAAAGAGAAAGAAAAAACTAAACCTTTAAATAACTACTGTTAAACAAACAATTTTAACATAAATTATTTTTTTCTGAAGTGTGCTTAGAAGCCTATATCAAGATTTACAGAAATTAATAATAGATATTTTTTGTCGATTTTATAAATCATTTTAAAGATAGGCAACCTTTGGGATTGATTGTACGTAGTGTTCATCCTACAAAATCCACTTAATTCAGTAGAATTTAGTGAATTTAGAATAATTCAAAAAAAATCAAAAGATTTCGAGATAAACTGAAAATTCCTTGAAATCCTTAAAACTTCAAAATATGTTAAAGTATTATAAAATCACGTGAAATTAAATGAAAATGACATAGGAGAATTCAAATGAATAAAAAATCGAAATATTTCCAAAGAATATAAAAGAATTGAGGATGAATTCGAAACAATAATTTCAAATCCTTGAAATCCTACTAATTAGCAACCAAAAAAGTGACTAAGAATTACAAAATAATTCTAAAGGATCCAAATGTATTGGAAAGTTAAAAAAATTCCATTTTCCTCCGTAAAATTTGAGTGAATTTAGAGGAATTAAAGGAAAATAGAAGAATTCGAGAAAAATAATAAAAAATTAAATTAAAAAACTATCAAAGAATTTAAAACGATTAAAAAATTCATTGAATTGAGTAGTTTGAAATTATTTTAGAACAATTAAAGATAATTTGAATTGCGTAGAAATTAAATGTGAGTTTTTAAATACTTCAAAGATGAATAAAAGAAAAACTTTTTTAAAATACACTGCATTCTGTAGAATTAAGTAAATTGAGAATTTAAATGAAGTTACTGTAGAAGAATTCAAATGAATAAAAAAAATTCAAAAGATTTCCAAAGAATATACCATAATTGAGGATGGATTCCAAAAAATAAATTGAAATCTTTAAAACCCTACTAATTTCTAACTAAAAAAGTTACTAATGACTACAAAACAATTCAAAAGGATTCAAATGAATTGTAAAATAAAAAAACAAATCCACAAAATATCCATTTATCGCAGTAAAATTTGACTGTATTTAGAAGAATTGAGGAGAACTAGAAGAATTCAATAAAAATAATAAAAATTCAAACTGAATTTGAAAAACTATGAAGTAAATTTATAACTATTAAAACATAAAAAAATAAATAATTGCATTGAGTAATTAGAAATGAGCTTAGAAATATTAAAGAGAATTTGAAAAATTTTGATGAAATGCCTAGGAATTAAAGGTGAGTTTTTAAATATTTCAAAGATGAATTAAAAAAAAATTTTTTAAACTTTACTGAATTCACGCGAATTTTAAATTAATTGCCACAAATATCTGAAAAGTCCTTGAAATTTTTAAACCCTAGGAAATCCCTCAATTCTTCTGAACAAGTACTTCGAAATCTATTAAAGTATTATAAAATTCCGTAAAATTAAATGAAGTTATTGAAGAAGAACTCAAATAAATAATAAGATTTCCAAAGAATATAAAAGAATTGAGGATGAAATCCAAAACATAATTTCAAATCTTTGAAACCCTACTAATCTAAAACTAAAAAAGTGTGTATTGACTACAAAATAAATTCCTCAGTAAAATTGGAGCGTATTTGAAGAAATTAATAAAAAAATTGGAACAATTCGATTAAAATAATAAATAATCAAACTGATCTAAAAAAATAATTGAATATGGATTTGATTTTGAATATGGATCCTTCAAATCCCTTCAAAATATTGAAATAAATACAACAAAATATATTTTTTAATTTCCTAAAACTTTTAAAATTCTTTGCCATCTTTTGAAATACTTTTTAAACGCATGGGAATCTTTTTAAAATGTCCTAAAATATTTCAAATCCTTTGAAACCCCATTAAATTACTAAAATCAATTCAAAATTTTTTGTAATGTTGTAAATTATTCTAAAATATTCCAAATCCTTTAAAATGTTTTAAAATCATTTTAAGTTTTTTAAAGGTGTTAAAAATGCCAAGGTATTTAAAAAAATACCTTAGGAGATTTTAAATCCTTTGATCCTTTAATCAATCAATCCTCAGGATCCTCAGAAAGAATTAACTAAAAACTTTTGAAAATTCAAAAAATATCGACTGAATTAAGTAGAATTAGGTGAATTCAGAAGAATGGGAGTTAATTAGGAAAATTTAAGAGAATTCTAAATAACTAAAAAGAATTCAGGAAAAATTAATAAATACTTGAGAGAAATTCAATAAAAATAATTTCAAATCTTTTCAAATCTTTGAAACCCTTACGAAATACCTCACTTCCCTTGAATAAATGTTTTCAAATCCTAAAAAATTGATTAAAATACTTTGGAAACTTAAAAAAAATCTTTAAAATCTTTGAAATATTTGGAAACTTTTTAAAACCCCTTGAATTCTTTTAAAATATCTTAAAACCTTATAAGTCGTTTAAAATCTTTTTATATTTCCGGAGTTCTAGAAAGTTTTTTATTCTAAAGCATTTCAAACTATTTCAAATTCCTTTAAATGAATGAAATCAATAAAAAATTCCTTTGAATCTTTTAAACCCCCTACAATATTTCAAAGTCCTTCAAATCCTTTCAAAATATTGAAATAAATACAAAAATATATATTTGTTAATTTCCTAAAACTTTTCAAATTCTTTGCTATCTTTTGAAATCCTTTTTAAGCTTTTTAAAGCTCTCGAAAACGCTTGGGAATCTTTTAAAATACCCTAAAATATTTCAAATCCTTTGAAATCCCATTGAATTATTAAAATCAATAAAAAATTTCTTGTAATGTTGTAAATTAATCCAAAATATTCCAAATCCTTTAAAATCTTTTAAAATCATTTTAAGTTTTTAAAAAGTGTTAAAAATGCCAAGGTATTTAAAAAAATACCTTAAAAGATTTTAAATCCTCTGATCCTTTAATCAATGCATCCTCAGGATCCTCAGGATGAATTAAATAAAAACTTTTAAAAATTCAAAAATATCGACTGAATTAAGTAGAATTAGGTAAATTTAGATGAATGGGAGTAAATTAGGAAAATTTAAATTTCAAAAATTTAAATTAAAAAAAAATTTAGATTTCAAAATAACTAAAAAGAATTCAGGAAAAATTAATGAAAACTTAAAAGGAATTAAAAAAAAAATTTTTAATCACTTCAAATCATTGACACCCTTACGAAATAACTCATTTTCCTTGAATAAATACTTTAGAACCTTTAAGAAGTGATTAAAATATTTTGAGAACTTAAAAAAAACCTTAAAATCATTTAAATATTTGGAAACTTTATCAAATCCAGAGAATTCTTTTAAAATATCTTTAAACCTTATAAGTCGAGTGAAATCGTTTCACATTTTTCGAAATTCTAGAAACTCCTTTATCCAAAGTCTTTTAAAAGTCTTTTTAAATTCCCTAAAATATTTCAAATTCTTTAAAATCCGCTAAAGTATTATAAAATATTATGCAATTCTATGGCGATATTTCCTGAAATCCTGGGAAATGTATTAAAATACATTGAGAGTTCTTTAAAAGCCCATAAAATCATTAAAATCCTCGGAGCTTATAACACTCCTTGGAATATTTAAAAATATCCTATAAACATCTTGGAATAATTTTAATCTCTTGAAAATACCTTGGAATCTATTAAAATACCCTAGAATATTTTAAAGTCCTAGAAATTCGTTAAAATTATTTTAAAAAATTATTTTTTAAATTTCTTAAAATGCTTCTAATTCTTTGCTATCTTCTGAAATCCTTTTGAACTTTTTGCAGCTCTTGAAAACGCCTGGAAATCATTTAAAATGCCACAACATGTTTTAGACCCTTTAAAGTCCCATTAAATTACTGAAATCAATTAAAAATGACTGATAATCGTTTAAAATAATCTCAAATACTTCAAATCCTTTTAAGTTTCTTAAAGTTGTTAAAAATGCCAAGGTATTTTAAAAAAATAACTTAAAACATTTCTAATCCTTTGATCATTTAATTAATGGATCCTCTCGATTTATTAAATAAAAACTTTTTAAACTTAAAAAAATATCCAATGAATTAAGTTGAATTAGGTAAATTCTGAAGAATTCAAGTAAACTAAGAAATTCAAAAAAATAATTCGTATCTCTTCAAATCTTTAAAATCCTGCGAATTACCTCACTTTTCGTGAATAAATTCTTTAAAATCCTGGAAAATTGATTGAAATACTTTGAAAACTTGAAAAAAATCTTTGAAATCTTTGGAAACTATTTAAAATCCCTTGAATTCTTTTAAAATATCTTAAAACCTTATAAGTCGTGTAAAATCGTTTTATATTTCCCGAAATTCTAAAAATTTCTTCATCCTAAAACATTTCAAACTCTTTCAGATTCCTTCAAATTAATGAAATTAATCAACAGATTCCCTAAAATATTTAAAATTAAAAGCTCTTGAAAATGGATTAGAAGTTTTAAAAATATTCTAAAATCTTAAAAAGCCCTTCAGATTATTTAATTTTATTAATTTAATTTTAATTTTAAAGTTAATTTATTGAAATAAAAGTGAAAAGTGAGTGTAAATCATATTATTTTTTTTTTAAGTTCTGTTATTGACTGCAAATGGGGTGCCATAGGGACTACATCTTAAAAATAGGGTATTTTATGGTTTTCTCGGCCTGTAGATAAGATTATATTTAAAATATAAATCGTAATATGCTTACTTTCTGTATCATCGATCAATATAGCTCTTGATCCTGACATTCTGAGTGCTTTCTGGTTATTCATAGCCTACGAATTATTTTACACTGATGTTGATTTTTTATAAATATTTCATCATTATGGTCATTTATCAGAGAATTTCATAAATTTGTTTGTGAATAAATGTTGTTCCCTAAAGTAAAGAATAAATCATATCAATATACAGTTTAAAGGTTGGCCGTACAGAACTAGATAACCAACAATGGGAATTTTTAGGGAGAGCGAAAAATTATTCTGTGAAATCAAAATCGCCAATTTAAGATAAGACAAAAAACTAGTTCCTAGATGACTTATGGCTGATTCAAGCCGTACAAATTTTTATTAGAAAAAGCTGCGAATTATGATAAAAAAATTTAATCTTTAATTTATATTAAAAATAAAAGCTCGCAGGATCTGGGTGGCGATTCGGCGTACGATTTCAAATTTCTGCTCATTTTCCGGTCAAGTTTATCAATTTTCCCGGTCAACTAAAAGGAACTTATTCATATTTGTCGCAAAATCCAAACATTTATTTAAAATCATCACGTTCGTTCTAAACATCCTTTAATATAAGAGCAAAAAATTGCAAAATAAATGAATTTTTAAGTAAAATAATGGAATAGTGGTATTTTAAACCAAAAAGATAAAATTTTCAACTAAAATGATGAATGTTTAACTGAAATATTTAAATTTTTAACCAAAAAGATAATTTTTTAAAGAACAACAATTAAATTTTAAATAAATAGTTAGAGTTACAATCACAGAAGACAAATTTTCAACCAATTAATTGAATTTATAACTAGAAAAAAAATCAATTTTCAACAGAAAATCGAATATTTAACTGGAATAATTGAAGTTTTTAACAAAAAGATAAATTTTTAAACAACAAGATTAATTTTCAATCAAAAAGATGGATTTCTTACCAAAAATACAGTTTTTCAACAAAATGCATGAATTTTAAGGAAAGAGTTGAATTTTGAACTAGTTGGATACAAATTATCAATTTAACTATAATTATGAATATTTAACTGAAATACTTTCATTTTTAAGAAAAAAACTGAATTTTTAAACCACAAGATTATTTTTTAAACAAAAATAAATTTTTTCAACAGAACACATGAATTTTAACGAAATAATTGAATTTTGAACTCGAAGGAAAAAAAAATTAATTAATTCTCATCTGCACTGGCAATTTTTCAACTCTAATTAATAATATTTAACTAAAATACTTTCATTTTTAAGAAAAAACATGAATTTTTAAACTATAAGATTAATTTTCAAACAAAAATATTAATTTTCTTCCAAAAAATACAATTTTTCAACCAAATACATAAATTTTAACAAAATAGTTGAATTTCCAATACAAGGAGACAAATTTTCAACCAAATAGTTAAATTTTAAACTAAAAAAATTAATTCTGAACAGAATATGGGATAGCTACGTTTAAAAAAAAAATAATTTTCATATTCACTGATGATTTTTCAACTAAAATTATTAATATTTAACTGAAATCCTTGAATTTTTAAACTTTTAAATTTAAAATTTTTAAATTTTTTAAAGGTGCATTTTTAATCTATAAGATTAATTTTAAAACAAAGAGATCAATTTTCTACCAAAAAATACGTGAATCATAACGAATCAGTGGAATTTAGTACTAGAAAAAAAAATTCAACAGAAAATGGAAGAGTTACGATTGCAGTAAAAAAATTAATTTCCATATTAATTGCGGATTTTTCAACTAAAATTAAGAATATTTACCCGAAATACTTAACTTTTTAAAGAAAAACATGAATTTCTACAAAATAAGATAAATTTAAAAACAAAAAAATTAATTTTCTACCAAAAAATACAATTTTTGAACAAAATACATGGATTTAAAAAAAAATAGTTGAATTTTAAACCAAAAGAGACAATTTTTTAACAAAATAGTTTTTGAAACTAGAACAAAACTCAATTTTCAACAGAAAATGGAATAGTTACGTTTTCAGTAAAAAATAATTCATTACCATATTAACTGCTGACTTTTCAAATAAAATTATGAATATTTAACCGAATTACCCAAATTTTTAACAAAAATCATGAATTTTTAAACAGTAAGTTAAACTAGACAAAATCAATTTTCATCTTATCTAACGATTTATCAACTAAACTGGTAATTATTTAACTGAAAAACCTGAATTCTTAACTAAACAGATGCATTTTTAAACAATAGGATTAATTTTCATACAAAAAGATTCATCTTTCTAACAAAAAATACATTTTTTCAATCAAAAACATGCATTTTAACGAATAAGTTTGACTTTTTAAGAAAAGGAAACAAATTTTCAAATAAATGGTTGAATTTTGAATTAGAAAAAAATTTAGTTTTCAACAGCAAATGGAATACTTATCATTTTAGTAAAAAAATTTTAAATCTTAACTGTTGAATTTTTAACTCTAATGATGTAACCTGGTCTGGAATAGTTGAATTAAAAAAAAAAGTAATTTATTTATAATAAATCAAAAACTAAACGATTAAAAAAAAAAATGAATTTTTAACTAAATTTAATGAATATTCAACTGTAATAATATTTTCAGTTTCAGAAAAAAAAATTTTCAAACAAAAAAGAAACAAATTTTGAATAAATTAGTTAAATTTTCGGTAACAAAATTCATGATAATGAATTTTTAATTAATGAATTCTTAACTAAACAGATGCATTTTTAAACAATACGATTAATTTTCATACAAAAAGATTAATTTTTCTAACAATAAATACATTTTTCCAATCAAATACATGAATTTTAACGAATGAGCTTGACTTTTTAAGCAAACGAAACACATTTTCAACAAATAGTTTAATTTTGAGTTAGAAAAAAATTTAGTTTTCAACAGCAAAGGGAATACTTATCATTTTAGTAAAAAAATTGTAAATCTTAACTGTTGAATTTTTAACTCTAATGATGTAACCTGGTCTGGAATAGTTGAATTAAAAAAAAAGTAATTTATTTATAATAAATCAAAAACTAAACGATTAAACAAAAAATGAATTTTTAACTAAATTTAATCAATATTCAACTGGAATAATACTTTCAGTTTCAGAAAAAAAAAATTTCCAACAAAAAACAAACAAATTTTCAATAAATTAGTTAAATTTTCGGTAAAAAAATTCATTATCATCCAAATAAAAAATAGGTTCAATGATTAAAATCTTTCTTCAAAAAAAGAGTTTATTTGTGAACTCAGTAAATTTATTTCTAATCTAAAAGTGAAATTTTCAACTAAAATTATGAATATTTAATTAGAATACTCGCATTTTTAACCACAAAGACGAATTTTTAAACAATGAGATTAACTTTTAATGAAAACAATCATTTTCCATAAAAAAATCGATTTTCTGCCAAAAAAATCGTTTTTTTAAAACAAAATAAGTGAATTTTCAACGACGTTTTTCCACATATTACATGAAACTTTAAAAAAGTAGTTTAATTTTTAAATAAAAAAATTATATTTTTCAACAAATAGTTGAATTTTCCGTTAAAAATCTAATTCTCAACCAAAAAAATCGGATTTTCAGAAAAATAGTTACATTTTCTACTGGAATAGTGCGATTTTTAGTCGAAAAAATCATTTTCAACAAAGTAGTTACATTTTTAAAAAGAGATGAATTTCCAATTAAAAAATATAAATTCCCAGCGAAAAATTAAAAAAATATATATATATTTCCTCTTCGAAATATTATTTCTACCCTTAAAACTATACTTGAAGTATACTTTTACTTTCATAAATTTGGAAGAAGGAATTTTTTAATTGTGGCGAATTTGAACATAGAAAAGGAATTTTTTAAAACTTTTTTCTTCTAAATGCCAGTTTTCATTCTTAAAAAAAAAAGGATTCCCGCTCCTCGTCAAAAATTCCCCGTTCCAAGTGAAAATATATTTTTTTGTCGAAGCTACCTGTCCTAAAATAAACACGATATATATTTGCAAACATATGCCCAAAACTTGTAGATAAAGTAGAACTCATTTTTCTAAATTGACCGAAAAATTATTAAAATAATGCAAACTAGAATTTTGCAACGATCAGAAACAAATTCCTGGTTTTTTAATTCTATTACCGGATATTTCCCGGCGTTTCTCCGGTCAATTCGCCACGCTGGACATACTAAGTTTCTGAATGAAGGTGAAAAAGTTTTGATCTCAAGAAGTTACAACTTCACAGGGTTTGAAAATCAAAAACTATCACGAAGGAAAGATAATAATATTACTGCGCTAAAATTTTCAATAAAATTTAAAATATATTTTTTAGTACTGTATTAAAACAATAAGCCCATTTTTGAAAAAATGTATGTTATCAAGATTTGTACTGCCACGCATTATTTATACAAATTTGAAAGTGCTTATTTCTTGATTTAAAAAATTCATGTTTAATTACCTGTTTATCAAATCTTACTTCATCTTCTTTTAGAAATGTTAACAACGTATTCATGGTTTTCATTCACGCAAATATTCCTGGCAAATCATGATGCAAATACAAATACAAATATGCATTAAAAAAACAACATATTTTAGATCGCCAGATAAGGCATAAACCACTGACCACATAGTCAGTAAGAGACGTGACGCGACAATCACCGTGGCGAATTATGCTGCACGTTTATCACGGTAGAGCGCGTACGATCGCCTCGAAAATGCGCGGTAATTATTTAACCTATATAAAAGACTTTCCAATTATAAATAATTATTTTTAAACCAAAACTGCTTTGGATTGTTCCCAGAAAATGCAAAAAAGCAATGTCATGTCAAATTCATGATAAAGATAATACTTGTTAAAAAATTATTTCTAATATTTTTTGTTTAGGATTTTAATTTTGATTTTTTCCCATCAAACTGTCAAAAGTTGGTATTTTCTGGAATAAATTTTAATTGCACAATTTTAATTTGTTTAAACCATTTTTTCTATTCAAATCGCAAAAATTTATTATTTTCTGAAATTATTGATGCATTTAATGAATGTCAAAAGTGATATTTTTTTGTGAAATACAGTTTCCAATTAAAGGTAAAAAAGTTTTAAAAAATGTTTAAAAAATATTGTTTAAATAATTCGGGTATGAGCATTTTCTCTCTGAAAAGGCGCAGGTGCATGATTATTAATTGTTGAAATAATTGCAAAAGGTCCTTCACATTTGAAAGAAAATATTAATTTTTAAATATTTTCGAGGGTAAAAATTGTCTAAACAAAAGAAATTTTTTTAAATATATCAAAAATATCATTTAAATAAAATATATTACTTTCAGCATTCTTTAATTCGAAAATAATAACTTTCCACGATTTACAGAGAAAGAAATTGTTTAAACAAATACAAATTCTTTAAATAATTGCTTTTTACGATTTTCAGGGAAAAATATTTAAACAATTGAAAATTAGTTTAAAATGTTGGGAAATTTGTCACTCATCGAACAACAATAATTAATGTTGTAAAACTAAAATACTTTCTTTAGCATGAATGTTACAAAGACTGCTAGTTTATATTTTTTAGGGTACTTTCCAGGTACGATTAAAACAAAATAATGTAATATTTTGTGTATTTTTAAAATTTTAAGTTTTTAAATTACAGCACAGTTGATTAAAAAAAATTGTTTGAATATATTAAAAAATTGACATGGATTATGTTTGAGTTTGATGATACATTACTGAAAAAATCAAAAATACTACTAACAAAAATTTCCACAAGACGTAAAAATTTCAATTTCAACTTGCGAAGCATGTTTAAAACAAGTTAATTTTTTTTTTATTTTACACAAATATTAAATATTATTTCAATTAAGTTTTATTATTATTTTAGTATTATTATTTATATTATTTATATTTTATTACTATATTATTATCGATTATTATAAATATTATTCTTATTATATATTTAATGTAATTTAATTAAATTTTAATTTGCAAATTGGATTTATTCTTATTGGAAACATAATAAAATTCGTTTATAAAATGTTTAATGACTTTGAAAACATGGAGCAAGTTGGCACAATTAATCGGAAATTGAAATCAACTGTTTTGAGCCTTTTTCAATCAACAAATCAATCGATTGTGAAGCGATCATAAACTCCTTTTCAATGGATCATTAAAATTTCTTAATCAGAATGAAATGTTTCGGTCATTCAATTTGTGTTCGTAATACATTTACAACTTTCCCTGGATTTTGATGTGAAAAAGGTAAGCTCTAGTTCTAAATAATTATTAATTATTAAATAATCTTTTAAAAAATGATTTTATATGAAACCATGGCATAGCGAAAAGAAGGAGAAGTAGCGTATTTTTTTTAGGAAAAAGGGAAAATTTTAGAAAAGAATAAACATTTATTTTTCCACTTAGAAAAGAAGAAACAAACTTGTTATAAGAAATTTTATAATTTTTAAATGATGTTAAATGATTTTTTAAAGATTTCTGACCGTAAAGAATTTTCTGTTTTTAATTTGATACAAAAAAGTTCTATAAAATATAAAATTGTTTAAATAAATCATTTTTATATGTTTTATATCATTCACATAACAAAAGACGTGGGTTTTTAATTTAAATTGTTTAAAAAACTATTTAAAACCCATAATAACAAAAATTTAAATAATACGAAATCCTTTTAAGCCTGTTCCTCAGAAATTCGTTAACATTCTTGAAATAGTCAATATCGACAAATAAGCCAAAATTATTTTAAATTACTTGAATTTAAATTAAATTAAAATTATTTATTAAATTTCTCATTTAAAAATCTTTTGAATAAAATAAAAATTCGCAATTCACGCATTCACGTTCCTACATTCTTAATTTTTAATCTTGAAAATATAAAGTATTTAAAAATCCATGAAAATAAATTTTTAAATATTAAGATTTTTTAAATTTTCTGTAACGAAATATCTCTTTCAAATTTAATTTAAATAAATTGTACGCGCGCAGAGCTCGCGTCCATGTCCCTGTTTTTTGTTTTCTAATATTAAAAAAGTGAAGCATTTAAAAATTAATTTAAAAAATTTCAAAAATGTTAAGAATCAATTAAAATTTCCTGTTTGAAATTTAATTTATTTCCTAAAGTTCTCTGGAGTTTCGTTAAAATCCCTTGATATTGTAAAATTTCATTAAAATCAGTAAAAATCATTCGAAATTTCTTGGGTATAAATTAAATTTTAATTATAAATTAAATTGCTTTCTAAAACCCCGTTTAAATCAAATATCCTCACGCGCTTATTTTCTAATATTAAAATAAAAATTATTTTTAAAAAAATTTATGAAATTTTTTTTTCAATGAATCTGTACTATCATCCCTTAAAATCGTAAAAATGAATTAAAATAAGTAGAAGTCATTTCAAATTCCTTGGATATAAATAAAATTAAAATTATTCATGATATGTTTTTTATCAAAAACCCGTTTAAATAAAATGCACAGGCGCGAAGATTGTTTTCACGTCATTGCCTTTTTGTTTTTGAGTATTAAGAATATAAATCAATTACAAGTATATAACAAATTAAAAAAAACTAAGAGTTCTAAAATTTTCTTAAACCAAAACACTTCTGTGGAATCTTTTTAAATAACTTAAAATCTTTAAAATTCTTATAAAGAAATCGCTGGAAACGAAATTTCATTAATTCCCTAAAATTAAAATAATAGAGTAATATTAAGGAATAAAAAGGGTTTAATATTAATATCTTACATAAAAAATTAACTAACATCCTGGTAAACTAAATAAAATAATTGACCTGTAATTTTGTAGAATTAAAAAAGACCATTGTAATTTTAATTATTCTTTTCAACCAAAAAAGAAACACATTTTCAATAAAATAGTTAAATTTTCTGTAATAAAATTCTTTTTCATCCAAAAAAAACAACAAGTTTTCAATTAAATAACTTTTTTTTTAACTAAATGAATTAATTTTTAATTAAAATACTGAATTATGTAATTATTTAAATTAAATAACCTGTAAGTTGAATTTTCAACTAAAATGGTGAATATTTAACTGGAATACCTCAATTTCCAATTAAAAAAAGACGAACCTTCAACTAAAAAAGATACATTTTTGACCAAAAATTAAATTATTAAATTTTCAGTCGAAAAATTAATGTTGAACTAAAAAAACTGAATTTTGAAACTAAAATTATAGAATATTCAACTAGAATATTATTTTCATTTCCATTTTAAGAAGAAAAAATGATTTTCAACCAAAAAAAGAAACAAATTTTCAATTAAATAGTTCAATTTTCTGTAAAAGACTTTCTTTACATCTAAAGAATAAACAAGTTTTCACTCAAATGGCTCATTTTAACCAAAGAAATAAATTTGTAATATAAATGCCGAATCTTCAATAAAAAAAAATTCAACAAGAGTTTATTTTTCAATCAAATCAATTTAATTTTAACCTAAAAGATGAAATTTCAACTAAAATTATTAATATTTAACTGCAATACTTGAATTTACAACCAAAAATAAGAAATTTTTTAAATCAGAAAAAATAATTTTCTACAAAAAAAGTCGGTTTTCTACCAAAAAGTCGTTTTCTTTAGAACAAAATATGGTAATTTTCAACGAAATAAATTATAAGTTTTGTTGCTAACCATTTTTTTCTGTTCAAACATTTTTTTTTTGAAGAGTACCTTACACATTACAATAGGAAAATTTTATGGTGGTTGTCCAAATTTGGTCGTTAGATACTTGGGTTTTATTTTCAGGAATCCTATACATTAAATTGATTATTGGACGATAGTAAAAATTTAAATTTAGTTAATTTTAAGTTTTTCGAGAATAGGAGAAAAAGGGAATTTGAAAAAAAGAGGAAACGAAGGGGAATACGGGGAAGACTATATAATTACCCAGAAAGAAAAAACGGTTTATTTTACGTTTGCATAATTGCACAAGGAAATAAATTGTGTGTACAGTTTGGTTGATCTACAACCTTTAAATAAATTAATATTGCAACACACTGTTAAAAAACATACTGTCGGTATTATAAATTATGGCCACAGTGTTGAATTAATTAATGCATAATTCAAATTAAGTGTTGTACTTCAGGATTTAAGAATAAATTAATATTTTCTTAGTATTGTAGTTAATTAAAAAAAACATTTGCCTAATAGACACAAGAAAATTTATATTCTACTTTGCAATCTGTTTTTCTTACCACTATTTTATGGATTGTAAATTGGAACGACTGAACAATCCAGAAAAATAAAAATCCCAAAAATCTCACATTTCTGAAATTTTCAGACAGTTTATAATATTACAGAATCTGAAAATTTCTGATAGAAAATTGAAGAATTGTAAAATATCAGAACTATGAAATTCCCGAATTTCACAATACAATTCTTTTATTCATAAAATTAATTAACGCATTGCCATTAAAATTATATTACAGTTAACATTTTTTTATTTATAAAAGAAATCTAATTGTTTCTATTTGGAAATTTTATAATTCGTAAATTTTCCCACAGGAGTTTTTCGATCGAGAATTTTATTATTTAGGAATTTTCTAATTTGGGAATTCAGGATTTTTCAGACATTCCTGAAAATTACCTAAATATTACAATGGAAACTAAAATACCAGTCTTTAACTCTGACCTACAAATAATCTAATATTTACCTAGAATTAGGTAATAAAATTGCTGCAACCTCCCTTCCATATTGTGCACAAACATTTTATTTCTATAGCGATCCTAATTTTTATTTTCAAACAAGAAATTTTTTCTATTAAAATAGAAAGCCCAAGAATTGTCTGCAAAAACAATTGTGAGAATGAATGATTTTTTAGGATCGTAAAGGTAATGGTGACTTAAAATATTATACATTAGAATTAGGAAAGACCCAATTTTTTTTTAATTTCCATGCACAACCCCCCTACTGCATTTGTGAAAATCCATAAAAAATCGTTTGTTTTTTTTTAACAAAAAAATATATATTGAGAGGTCCGGTACCCTCAAAAAGTTTATACGAATTTTCCAAACGAAATAAATATATTTTTGTGAATATGATTCAGAATCATCAATATTAATCAAAAATGTATTCATACATAGACATAGAATGCAAAAGAAAAATACTTTTTAAAGTTCATATAAATCAATAATATTATAAGGTACAAAAAAAACACCATCAGTGAAAAATGGGATTTTTCCCGTTTCTAGCGCTAATTATAATTTGTTGCGGTTTCTTCTAGTACCAATTAATTCTAATATATAAAATAGTACATTTTAAATTTAAATAAATCTTTTGAACAATGTATTATTGTTTATAGCAATTTTTTTTTAAAAACAGCAAGTCGCCGTTTTTTAATGAATTTTTCAACTTTACAGTTAGATTGAGGCAATAATTAATTAGAGCTAATAAAAATAATTGTTAAAACAATGTTATTATTTATAGCAATATTATCCTAGAATTATACTAGTTTTTTTAAATTTGAAACTTCTTTAAAAACAATTTACTAATATTTTTAATAATATTCTCTTCGAATAAGATAGAAAGTTGTTTTTTTTTAATGAAAAATTCAACTTTTTGTCTATTTTTCAATAATAGAGCGGTAATAATTAATTCAATTTAACAATCATAATTGTTTAAAGAAATTATTAAAATTCATAACAATCTTTTTATATACTAATGCTAAGTAGTTGCAGTTTTTTTGCAAATTTTAACTTTTTGCCAACTTTTTACTTAATGTAGTAATAATTAATGTAAGTTAACCGAAATAATTTTTTTAAACAATTTATTATTATTTTTAACAATATTCTCTTTAAATAATGCTAGAAAGGTGAACTTTTTTCTGAAATTTCTCATTTTTTGTCCACTTTTCATTAAAAGTGGGGCACTAATTATTGGAATTTAATACAAATAATTGTTTAAAGAATTTATTAATGTTTATGACTAATTTGCATTTATTTTCTGAAACTTCTAACTTTGTTGTGGCATTTAAGTTATGAACAAATAATAAATAATGATGAAAGAGAATCATTTTCTAAGCAATCTCTTTATTTTTTGTGGATATATTTTTTTCAGATAGAAGATATATAAAATATTATTGGAATTTTTTATATGGATCATTTTAAGTTTAGCTTTCCCTTTAAGTATTTACTTAAAGCCTTTTTGTTTATATTTTGAAAACATTAAGAAAAGAGTTAAAATACTTCATTTTGAAAATAATGGAATACTGTTTAAAAAATGAATCTTGTTGAAGTTTATTTATTATTTGTTCATAACTAAATAGTAAGATAGATTTATAAAATAATAAATTGTTTAAACAATTACGTTTGTTAATTTCATTACCTTAATAAGTAAAACAGATTTAAATTTTTTAATTTCAGAAAAAAACACAACTATCTGGGATTACTATAGAAGATAGTTATAAATAATAATTTGTTTAAAAAATTATATTTGTTAAATTGCCTTAATTATCACCTCGCCATAGGTGAACATTGAAGAAAAAGTGGAACATTTCAGAAAAAGGGCAGGTCTCTGACATTATTCAAAGAAAATATTATTTAAAATTTGTTTAGAGAATGTTTTTTAATTTGAATTAATTATCACTTTACTCTACTTGAAAAAAGGACAAAAAGTAATAAATCTCAGAACAAACCGCAACTTTTTAGCATTTATCTAAGAAAATATTATTATAAATAATAATACATTGGTTAAGAAATTATTTTTGTTAATTTCAATCGATCATTGCCTTATTCTAGCTAAAAAGGTAAAAGCAAGTTCAAAAGTTAAAAAAAATCGAAATTTTCTAATTCTATATTCTAAAATAAAACTGATATAAACAATAATAAATTAATTAAACAATTTACCTACTATATAATTATGAATAGAAAGTAATATTTTATGCATTAAAAATAATTTTTACTAATAGAAACCGAAAATAATAATTTTTTTACAGTTTCTATCAGTGAAAATTTGAACAAAACTGTGGAGATATGCATGAAAATTAGAGAAAAAACTTTTTAACCAATTTTTGGACCACTCTATTAATATTAGAGTTTCTTTTATACAATACCTACCAGATTCCTATCTTACTTACATTTTTTTGAAACAATTCACGTCCACACAAAATAGGATTTCAAACTAAAAATGTAGGAAATTAAATAAAAAACATTAATGAACCATTTTCTGGTCCTAAATTCTTAAACTTCATAAGAAAAATCATTTTGGAAAATTTTTGGAATTTTCGTAATGTATTTCCAAAAATGTATTTAAAAATACGTTCTTCAGTGCCTGTGATTAATTTCCTATGTTTTCAACTCAAAATCTCAATTCGTGTGAACGTAAATTTTTGCGGAAAAATGATGATAAGCTAGGAATCTGAGAAGTATTACATATTTTATAGAATATTTATAAAAACTAATAAAATTTAATTGACTTAAGCTAATCTTTAGGCGTCATCAAATTGACCTTCTTCGAAAATAGGCATCGATGTGGCGTCATCTCGCATATACAAAACCTGTTCTTGAATAGGCATAACGTGAAGATCGGCAGGGCAGAAAAAATGCTCACTAAATCTGGTTGGTACCATCGAAGTAGTATACCAGGACTTATTTTCAGTAATGCCTGTAAAAATAGTTTTTTTAAACTGCAATTAAAACAAAACAAGGAAAAAAATCTGTCTCAGACCGTATTTGAACCCCGAACGCCACTATCCATGAGTGGAGCGCTTACGAATTACAAAAGCGAGGTCTCAGCAGATATTTTCTTGTTCTCTTTTCCTTAGTTATTATTTGAAAAATTTTATTACCATTTAAAGATGTTAAGGTCCGAGTATTTAAATTTTTAATTATTGAAAATTTCGATGTTAAAAAGATTACAAATAATTTTTTAAGACAAGAAAAAATCTGCCTCAGTAATCGCTTTAACACCGAAATTAGCATTAATTACAAATTTTAAAATTCGGGCGTTAAGATCTTTAAATGGTAATAAGATCTTTCAAATATTAAGTTGATTAATTTCAATTATGTAACGCTGTCACAACTTTTAATGTAAAATGAACATTTTTAAAAACAAGTAAATTAATCTTACAGTTTGGTTCGTAATCTTCAGTTGAGTCATCCGATAATTCCCAATTTTCTTCTACATTGCTATCATCGACCAGGTAGATCCTGAAAAAAATTACATTACTTTATCTGCAATTTTTCACCAAATTGAATATTCTATAACATGATATGTGTGAAAATTAGGAAGAAAAAAATCCTTGAAAAATCCAAAGCTTTTCCAAGTATCTCTAGATTTTGCAAGTTTTTTTATAGATTTTTTTTACAATTCTGACCCTACAGCCCCTTTAAACCACTTGAAAATATATAAGTAACCCCTTTGATTGCCGATCTGTGAATAGTTATATCGTAATTGCCTAAATTTATTAAAAAATCGGAAACTTTAAAAATAATAAGAATAAGCATAAGGCAATTGAACGAATTTCTTATAAAGAATGTGGGTACTATATTAAATTCAATTTGAAACGCTTTAAATTATGAACATTTTAAATAAATATATTTTCTTTTCAATAAAGTGAATGAAATTTTATGCAAATAGTTGAATTTTCAACAAATAGTCACATATTTAATCAAGAAGATGTATTTTCAACTGAAATTATTAGTTTTCTACAATAAAAAATTAATTTTTAAACAAATAGTTGAGTTTTCATCAAAAAGATGAATTTTCAGAAGAAGAGTAATGTTCAACCAAGAAAGAAAAATTTTAACGAAATTGTTACATAATCAATCAAGGATATGAACTTTCAAATTAATTGATAAATCTTCAATAACAACGAAAGAAGAATTTTTAAACCAATAGTGGAATTTAAAAAAAAAAATGAATTTCCATCCAAGAAGATTAATTTTCTACCGAAAAAGACGAATTTTTAACAAAAAGTCACATACACAATCAAGGAGATGAATTTACAACTAAAATGATAAATTTTCCCCAACAAAAAATGAATTTTAAACCACATTTTCGAATTTTTAACAACAAAAAACTGAATATTTATCCAAGAAGATTAATTTTCAAACAAAAAGACAAATATTTAACAAATAGTCACATATTTAACTAAGTAGATGAAGTTTTAAATGAAATGATGAATTTTCAACAACAAAAGAAGAATTTTTAACCAATTAGTTAATTTTCAACTAAAAAGATAAATTTTCATAGAAAATTTTCATTTTCTACAGAAAAAGACTAAGTTTTAACAAATAGCCACGTATGTAAACGAGAAAATAAATTCTCACCAGAAAATTAGCATAATCAACTGAAAAGATAAGTTTTTTATAACAAAAAATAAATTTTTATCAAAAAATACGAACTTTCATCTAAGATGTGATATTTTCTACCTAAAAATAAAAAATTTCAACAATTATTCACATATTTTACCAAGGAGATAATTTTTCAACTGAAATGATGAATTTTCACCGAATAATATTATTTTCTATCAAAAAAAGACGAATTTTCAACAAATAGCAAAATAATTAAAGAAGGGGATAAATTTTCTTTAGAAATTATGAATTTTAGTTTAAACTAATAAATTGTTTATAACAAAAAACAAGGTTTTAACCAAACACTTGAATTTTTAACAAAAAAAAACTGGAGCTTCACCCTGAAATATTAATTTTCTACAAAAAAAAACGAATTTTAACAAAACTGTTACATATTTAATCAAGGAGATGAACTTCCAAATGAAATGATTAATTTTCAACAAAAAAAAGAAGCAATTTTAACCAAACAGTCGATTTTTCAACAAAAAAGATCAATTTTCATCTACGAATATTAAATTTCACCGAACAAGAGAAATTTTGCAAGAAATATTCACGTATTCAATCAAGGAGATGAAGTTACAACTGAAATGATGAATTTTCCAAAACAAAAATGAACTTTTAACCAAAACGTCGAATTTTCATTTAAGTAGATTCATGTTTTACTGAAAAAGACGAGTTTTTAACAAATATCCACAGATTTAAACAAAAAAGAAGAATTTTCATGCAAGAAGATTAATTCTCTGCCAAAAAATAAGAGTTTTCAATAAATAGTCAAATACTCAGTCAAGGAAATAAAATTTAAACTGAAATGATGAATTTTCTACCAAGAAAGACATCTTTTTAACAAAATTGTTACATATTCGTTTAAGGAGATGAACTTTCAAATAAAATAATAAATAATTATTGATATAATAATAATAAAATAAAATATAATAAATAATAGTTGAATTTTCAACAAAAAAGACGAATTTCCATCCAAGATGATTAACTTTCCACAGAAAAATACGAATTTTCAATAAATTATCATATATTCAATCAAGAAAATGAATTTTAAACTGAAATGATGAATTTTTAAGAACAAAATTCTTTTCAACCAAATAGTGAAATTTTCAACAAAAAAGACAAATTTTCATCTACGAAGATTAATTTTCACCCAACAAGACAAATTTTGCAACAAATAGTCACATATTCAATCAAGGAGATGAGTTTACAACTGAAATGATGAATTTTCCACAACAAAAAAGAATTTTTAAACAAAACGTCGAATTTTCAACAAAAAATATCAATTTTCATTTAAGTAGATTAATTTTCTACCGAAAAATACGAATTTTAATAAATAGTCAAATACTCAGTCAAGGAGATGAATTTTAAACTGAAATGATAAATTTTCTGCCAAAAAAGACATCTTTTAACAAAATTGTTACATATTCATTTAAGGAGATGAACTTTCAAATAAAATAATACATTTTCAATTGAAATTATAAACTTTTAACAACAAAAATGAATCTTTAACCAAATAGTTGAATTTTCAACAAAAAAGATGAATTTCCATCCAAGATGATTAATTTTCGACATAAAAAGACGAATTTGTTAACAAATTGCCATATATTCAATAAAGAAAATGGATTTTAAATAAAATGATGAATTTTCAAGAACAAAATTCTTTTCAACCAAATAATGAAATTTTCAACAAAAAAGTTGAATTTTAATCAAAGTTCTTCAATTCTCTACAGAAAAAGACCAATTTTTTACAAAATTGTTCAATATTCAATAAAAGAGATGAATTTTCAACAACAGAAAATGAAATTTTAACCGAATACTTGAATTTTCAACAAAAAAGGTGAATTTTCAACCAAATTGCTACGTATTCCACCAAAAAGAAAATTTTTTGATACTGAAATTATGAATTTTTAACAAGGACAACATTGATTTTTTAACAAAATAGATCAATTTTAAAATAAACAGTTAAATTTTCAACAGAAAAAAATTAATTTTCAAACGAAATTCAATTTAAATTCACCAAAATAAAAATCAATTTCAGCAAAATACTTGAATCCTCAACCAAAAAAATTATTTAAAAAATTAAATGTTTATCCAAAACAGGTGAAATCTTAATCAAAAGAGCTCAATTTTCAAACAAAATGACGAATTTTCGACAAAAGAGTTGAATTTTCATCTAAAACGATAAATGTTCCAAAAAGTTATTTTAAATTTAAACAAAATAATTAAAGTTTTTAACAAAAAATAACATTTTTTAACCAAAAAATATGTATTCTTAAACAAAAACACAATAATGGATTTTACACTAACAATAATTAACCTAATGATAACTTATATCAACTTAACTCTGTTGAATTTTATCTGAAATCCATTTAATTCCTAAAATTTCAAGTAAAAATATTGAATTAAAAAAAAAAGATAAATTTTAAACGAAGGAGACTAATGTTCTACCAAAAAGATGAATTTTTAACAACATACATACTAAAATTCTCTTTCAAAAAAACTTTTTTTAAACCAAACATTTGAATTTTTTAACAAAAGAGATAAATGTTGAACAAAAAAGTGCAATTTTTAACTAAAAAAAAAAATAATAATAAATTAGCAAAGAACAAAGTAAGCAAGTTTTGTATTATAATTCCGAATAACTCTAAAAACTACTTGAAGTTTTTTTTTGTGTGTCTTTAATTTGGAAGAGGGAACTTTTAAAATGTGACGAATTCTGACTTGGAACATGAATTTTTAAAACTCCTTTCTTCTAAATCCGAATTATAATCCTTTAAAAAAGATCCATTTTGTTAAATTAAATTCCAGGTTTCTTTTTGGTCAAGTTGCCATACTGCTCTATATTATTATGTTCATATTTTATATTTTAAAAAATGTAAAAAAATCCTTACTCCTCTGAGGTCTCCTTTTCAACTTCACGATAGTATTCCGACTTCAGACTCGAAGTAGAACAAACAGAATTCGCATAATCATTTTCTTCTGGTCGAACTTTCGTTCCAGCAGTTCTTTGGGAATAGCTCTCATACCTTTCCTGGATGGATTTTCGCATAAATTCGTACGATATGCCTCTGACCTAAATTGTTTATGATTAAAATACAACCTTTGGACTTATGAAATTCCTTTTAAATTCAAAAATCTGATAGGGACTGTTTAAAATGTATGACACGCATTTTTTAACATTTTTTCCACCTCTCCTCTTCTCCTATAAAAAAAGATTAATTTTCCACCAAAGAATTGAGTCCTCAGGTTCAAAAGTTAAATTTTGTAGAAAAGAGTTCAATTTTAAATTCAGAAAGATAATTTTTTAACCAATAAATAATTAACTTCAACCACAAACAATTTCACTTTTAACCAAATAATCGAATCTTTAAACAAAAAAAAAAAACAACAAATTTATAAAAGACAGTTGATTTTTTAATTTATGAGGACAAATGTTTAGCAAAACAATTACATTTTCAACAAAAGTTAATATTTTTACAAAATAGAAGATTAATTAACAGAATAATTAATTTTTCAAAAAAAAGTTGAATTTTTGCCCTAAAAAGCTGAATTTTCTACTAAATAGATACATTAAAAAAAAATTAATCATTAATCAAACAGTTGAATTTCCAAGAAACTAATTCAACTTTCATCAAAAAGGGACGATATTTCAACAAAATGGTCGATTTTTTAGCAAAAGAATTAAATTGTCAACAACATAATTGAATTTTTAATCACGTATTTGAATTTTCGACCTAAAAAGTATAATTTTCAATCAAAGAGTTGAATTTACAACTAGATAGTTAAATTTTGAAGTAAGAGGCGATTAAACAAAAAATTAGTTAAATTTTCCACCTAAGAATTGAGTTTTCAAGTTCAAAAGTTAAATTTTTTAGAAAAGTGTTCAATTTTTAATTCAGAAAGATGAATTTTTTTAACCAAGAAAGATATTTTTTCAACTAAACAGTTCAATTTTCAACAAAAAAACAAAATAATTTCAGACCAAAAAGTTAATAGTTAATAGTTAGTAGTTTAATAGTTAAATTTTCTGTCCAGAAGGACAAATGTTTACCAAAATAGTTAAATTTTCAACAAAATATTTAATTTTTCA
>JAAAKG020065130.1:28810-41613 GCA_010014905.2 Druon quercuslanigerum
AAGATGAATTTTTTTAACCAAGAAAGATATTTTTTCAACTAAACAGTTCAATTTTCAACAAAAAAACAAAATAATTTGAGACCAAACAATTGCATTTACAACCAAATAGTTTAAGTCCCGAGCAAATGCTCAAATTTTTAAACAAGGAACAATTAACTTCAACTACAAACAATTTCACTTTTAACCAAATAATCGAATCTTTCAACAAAAAATGAAACAAAATTGTTTTAAAAGACAGTTAAATTTTCAATTCATGAGGATAAATGTTTAGCAAAACAATTACAATTTCAACAAAAGTTAATATTTTTACAAAATAGAAGAGTAATTAACAAATTAATTAGTTTTTCAACAAAATAGTCGAATTTGTAACCATGCAGCTGAATTCTTGCCCTAAAAAGCTAAATTTTTTACTAAATAGATACATTTACAAAAATTTAATCATTAACCAAACAGTTGAATTTACAAGAAACTAATTCAACTTTCATGAAAAAGGGACGCTATTTTAATAAAATGGTCCATTTTTGAACAAAATAGTCAAATTTTTAGCAAAAAAATTAAATTGTCATCAAAATAATTGAATTTTTAATCACGTATTTAAATTTTCGATCTAAAAAGCATAATTTTCAATCAAAGAATTGAGTTTTCAAGTTTAAAAGTTAAATTTTTTAGAAAAGTGTTTAATTTTTAATTCAGAAAGATGAATTTTTTTAACCACGAAGCATATTTTTTCAACTTGAACAGTTCAATTTTCAACAAAAAAAAAAAAATAATAATAATAATTTGAGAACAACCAGTTAATAGTTAATAGTTAATAGTTAAATAGTTACATTTTCTGTAAAAAAGGACGAATGTTTACCAAAATAATTAAATTTTCAACAAAATATTTAATTTTTTAACAAAAAAAAATTAGTTTAATTTTCCACCAAATATTTGAATTTTCAACCTACAAAGATTAATTATTTAGAAGACAGTCGAATTTTCTGTCCAAAAGATAACAGGTGAGAAAAAATAAGAGGTGATATTTTAAACAAAAATCTTATTTTTGAATAAAAAAAAGTCAAATTGTAATAAAAAGATGAATTTTAAAGGACAAATTTAAAAGTAGTTAGATTTTTTAACCCAACAATGTTTTTATTTAAAATTAAAAACAGTTCTATTCCACCAAAAAATCTGAATTTTCAATAAAATAGTTGAATCAATCAAAAAAGATAAAATTTTAACCAAGCAGACGCATTTTTAAACAAAAAAGGTAAAATTTCTACCAAGAGTTAAATTTTTAAAACAAAAAGGCCAACTATTTGGAAAATAGTTTAATTTTTAACCAAAAAGTTCATTTTCATATCAAATAGTTGAATTTTTAAGCGAAAGAGATGAATTTTCAACCCAGAAATATAATCTTTCAACAAAAAAGTTAATTTTCAACAAACTAGTTCAACTTTACTCTAAAAACTATCAATTTGCATCAAAAAATGAAATAGTTATATTTTCAGCTTGAAAAATGATTTTTAACCACAACAAAATTTAAACAAAACTGTTGATGTTATACACAAAAAGATGGATATTTAAATAATAAAATTAATTTTTAACAAAGTAGTTGAATTTTCAATCCAACGGATTAACTTTCTATTTATATTTCGTCAAAATTCGTCTTTTTTAGTACAACATTTAACTTTGCTAAGAATTCATATATTTTTCTTGAAAATTTTGTTGAAATTTAATTTTTCTATCTTCAAATTTAACTATTCCATTTCTGATTAAGAATTTATTATTTTACTTGAAAATTCGTCTTTTTTGGTACAAGATGGATCTTCTTGATTGAGAATTTATCTTTTTTGTTTATAATTCAACTACTTCAGTAGAAAATTAAACTATTTAGTTAAAAGTGAAACCATTTACTTGAAAATTAAATCATGTTTTTAAGAAAAAAATCGTTGCCTTGTTAGAAATTAATTTTACCTACTGAAAATTTAACTACTACATTTTTAGTTGATAATTTATATTTTTTGGATAGAAATAGGAAATTCATGCTGGTATTAATTGAAAATTCTTTTTTTTTTATTGTTTTAGAAAATGAGTATTCTCAGTTATAAAATCACATTTTGGTTGAAAATCTAACTATTTGTGTGACATAAAATCAACTATATACTTTCAAGTTAAAGTCCTTGAAAAAATGATTTTTTTTCAATTAGCTGAAAATTCAGAGGCTCAAACGTTCAAAAATTTGGTAGAAAATTAAGGTTGAAAATGATCTTATTTGTTGAAAATTCATAATGTTGGCTACAAAATTTAAAAAATATCTTAAAATTCATGTAAATATTGCTTAAAATTTTTTCCTTTTGTAGAATATAAACCTACTTGGTGGAAAATGCATATTTTTAATTAAAAGTTTAAATATTTGGTAAAAAATCAATTAAAAGTTAAAAAATATATTTGCTCTTAAAAATTAATGTTTTATCTGAGAATTGGACTGTTTTATTTTTGATTGCAAACTTATCGTTCTTAGTTGAAATGTCAACTATATGGTTGAAAATTCATTTATCTTGATTGGAAATGAACTTTTTTGTTTCAAATTTCAATTTTTGGGTTAAAAATTAATGTTATTTTTGTAACATAATTTTGGTTGAGGATTCAACTATTTAAAGTTAAATGTTTAAAAGCTAATATTTTTTAGATTAAAATACAAATATTTGGTTTAAAATTCGCCTTTTTGGAAAAATGTGAACTATTTGCTTTCAAGAATTTGGTAGAAAATTAAACTATTGGATTGAAAATTAACTTTTTCTTGAAAATTCGTATGTTTGACTACAGACTTCAAACGAAAATTGTTAAAAATGCATATATGTTGCTTAAAATATTTGATTAAAAATGGATTAAAATTAAAAGACAGAATTATAAAATTATTTTGTTGTTGTGGAAAATTAATCTTCTTGGTTAAACATACATAAATCTTTGTATAGAAAAATTCGAATATTTGATTAAAAATTAAGATTTTCAATTAAGAATATAACTATTCCATTTTTGGTCTAAAAATGATCTTTTTTAGTTGAAAATTAAAATATCAAGTTGAAAATTCAACTATTTTGGTAGACATTTCAACTGTTTTGTGGAGAATTTATGTATTCTGATAGATTTGTCTTTTTGGGTAAAAAATCAATATTTTCATTTGAAAAATAAGCATTTTGATTGAGGGTTCAACTATTTTTTCAACTACTTTCAACTATTTTTAGTTTATTGGAAATTAACTTTTTTGTTTAAAATTCGTATTTTTAGGTAGAAAAATAAAAATCTATTTAATTAAAAATTCAAATATTTTGTTAAAAATAATCTTGAAATTAAACACGTAACTATTCCATTTATGGTAATTATGGCAGAAGAACTATGAAAGAATTGTTTTTCATAATTATGAAGAATTATGGTAGAAAAATAATCTTTTTTAGTATTAGGTTGAGAATTAAACTATTTTAGTAGAAAATTTAATTATTTGGTGTCCGGTTAAAAATTCAACTGTTTTTTGCAAAATTGATGTTAAAATTCCCTGTTTTTTTTAAAGGTCCCATTTCTGATTGAAAATGTAATTTTTTCAGTTAAAAAATTCATAATTCTTGATTGAAAATTAAGTTTTTCGTTTAAAATTCGTATTTTTGTGTGCAAAATTAATCTTCTTTATTAAAGATGCACCTATTTGATCAAAGCTTCGACCATTTTCTTAGAATTTAATTTTTTACATTTAAAATGTAACTATTTCATTTTTGGTTGCAAAATTATATTTTTTCGTTAAAAATTCAAATATTAGGTTGAAAATTAACTTTTTTTATTGAAATTTTCATACTTATGGCTTCTAATTTCAAAAAAATTTGTAAAAAATGCATGTATATCACTTAAAAATGTTCTTTTTATAGAATATTGATCTACTTGATAAAAAAAAATGCATTTTCTCGGTTGTAGTTTATATATTTGGATAAAAATAAACTTTTTGATTGAAAAATTGTATTTTTGACTTCAAACTTCAAAAGAAAATTGTTAAAAATTCATGTATATTGTTACCTACATGATGGAAAATGCATTTTTCGGTTGAAAATTTAATTATTTGGTTGAAAATTGATCAAAAATAAAGGAAAGAATTTCAAACATATTTTTTTGGGTGCAAAAATTAATTTTTTACCTAAGAATTTAAGAGTTTCGTTTTCGGTAGAAAAATTTTTTTTAGTCAAAAATTTAACTATATGGTTAAGAATTCATTTTTTCTTGATTGATAAATTAACTTGTTTGTATTTAATGCGTATTTTCGAGTAGAAAATTAATTTTGTTTATTGAAAATGCTTCTATTCACATAAAGCTATGACCATTTTCTTAAAAATTAATTTTGTAAATTAAGAATCTAACTATTCTATTTTTTGTTCATAAAGTATTTTTTTAGTTTAAAATTAAAATTCTTTTGTAGAAAATTCAACTATTTGGTGTCGGGTTGAAAATTTTACTGGTTTGTGTAAACTTTATGTATTTTGTTGAAAATTCGTCTTTTTGGGTAGAAACTTAATCTTCTTTTTTTTGAGAAATTATCATTTTGGTTAAAGATTCAAATATTTGGTTAAAAAGATTATTTTTTTGTGTGTAAAAAATAAATGTTTTATCTGAGAACTGAACTGTTTCATTTTTGATAGAAAACTTATCATTTTTTGTTGAAATTTCCACTTTATGGTTTGAATTTATCTTTTTTTTTATTGAAAATTAACTTTGAAATTCCTATTTTCGAATGCAAAATTAATCTTGTTTGTTGATAATTTCACAACATATTCAATTGAAGATTCAAACATTTTCTTAAAAATTAATTTTTTTAATTAAAAATATAACTATTCCATTTTCGGTTGAAAACTAATCTTTTTTAGTTGAAAGTTCAATTATTTTGGTAGAAAATTCAACTATTTGGTGTCCTGTTCAAAATTCAACTGTTTTTTTTTTGCAAAATTTATGTACTTTGTTGATAATTCGTCTTTTTGGGTAGAAAATTCAACTTCTTTTTTGAAAAATCATCATTTTGAATACAATTCTTCGGTTTAAAATTCGCCTTTTTGGACAAAATTTCAACTATTTGCTTTTTAGAATTTGGTAGAAAATTAAACTACTGGGTTGAAAATTAACTTTTTCACTGAAAATTCGTATTTTTGACTTCAAACTTGAAAAGAAAATTCATCTTTCTTGATTGAAAATGAACTTTTTTGTTCAAATTTCCTATTTTTTATGGAACATTAATTTTCTTTCTTGAAAATTCAACATAATATTTAATTAAAGATTGTAATATTTACTAAAGAATTATTTTTTAGAACTGAAAGTGTAACTATTCCATTTTTGGTTGAAAAATAATCCTTTTTTGGTTGAAAACTCAAATATTAGGTTGAAAATTCAACTATTTTGGTAGAAAATTCATCTGTCTAGTGTCCGGTTAAAAATTAAACTGTTTTGTGCAAAATTGATGTATTTTGTTGAAAATTCGTATTTGTGGGTAGAAACTCAATCTTCTTTTTTTGAAAAATCACCATTTTGGTTGAGAATTAAACTATTTTGTGAAAAAATTCTTTTTTTTTGTGTTAAAAATAAACGTTTATCTGAGAATTGAACTGTTTCCTTTTGGGTAGAAAACTTATAATTTTTAGTTGAAAATTTAACTTTTTGGTTGAAAGTTTATCTTTTTTTTATTTGAAATTACCTTTGTTGTTTAAAATTAATATTGTTTGATAAAGAATTAGTCTTGTTTGTTGAAAATTCAACAATATATTTCATTAAAGATTCAAATAATTTCTTACAAATTAATTTTTTAAATTAAAAATATAACTATTCCATTTTTGGATGAAAACTGAGCTTTTTTATTTGAAAATTTAAATATCATTTTGGTTGAGGATCCAACTATTTTGTTAAAAATTCGTGTTATTTTTGTAACTATTGAATTGCTGGTTGATAATTTACATTTCTCAGTGGAAAGTACAAATAAAAAAATTTCAACTATTTGCTTTCAAAAATTTGGTAGAAAATTAAACTATTGGGTTGAAAATTAACTTTTTCGCGGAAAATTCGTATTTTTTAATTCAAACATCAAAAGAAAATTCATCTTTCTCGATTAAAAATTAACTTTTTTGTTTCAAATTCAAATTTTGTATGAAAAATTAATCTTCTTTATAGAAAAGTCAGCATAATATTTAATTGAAGATTCAAACTCGTCTTTTTGGGTAGAAGATTAATCTTTTTCTTTAAATCTCCCCATTTTTGTTGAGGATTAAACTATTTTGTTGAAAATTCGTGGTTTTTTTAAAACTATTCAACAGCTGATTGATAACTTACATTTTTCAGTTGAAAATTCAAATATTTGGTGAAAAATTTGCCCCTTTTGGACAAAAATGTAATTGTTTTTTTAAGTCTTTTTTGTGGTCGGACATTATTTTCAGTTATTCATTATTTCTGACCTGTTAAAATAAAATTCAAAAGACTAAAAAAGAAAAAATGGTATCACTCAAAAGACGAAAAGAAATTTAAACTTTGTTGTTAAAAAGCAAATTTTTGTTTAGTGTGAAGTAATTTTAAAACAGCCCCATATTAAAGTTTCTTACCATTAAACTTGCAGTCGAGAAGAAATTATATTCCATATCGAGACCTTCCAAATTTTCTAAACTGTCTAAATCCACGGGCGCTTCGGTAAAATCATTTTCGTATAAATCAAGAAAAGAAAGTTTCTTCAAACTGCTCATAGAGGCTGGTAAATTTGAAAGATGATTAGAGTTCAGTATCAATTCTTCAAGTGCCACCAAATTTCCAAAATTGTCAGGAAGTATCGAGAGCCCATTGTTGTCCATAATCAAAACCTCCAATTTCTGTAGAAGACAAAATTCGTCAGGCAGCCAACCAATCCTGTTTCTGCCGATGTCCATGATTGTAACATTTCGCAAATCCGCGACTGATCGACCCATCATTGAAAGTCCAACTGCCGGAATATAAATTTCTCGCAAAAGATGCGGATTCTTCAACTGCTTGACAGGCAGACTGCAGAAAATGTTCCCCTCTTTATCAGGATTGTCATTACCAACATTCAGCTTTTCGAGCCTAATCATATTCCTCGTCAATTTTTCTAAAATATGGTCAGAAAGTGTCGACTGGGTCATAGAGAGACTCCTGAGATTCAAGAGTGAATTTTCGTCCGGAAATTTAAACTTTGTAAACTCCGTTCCATTCAAGTTGACTTCTTGAAGAGCCGAGAATTTGGGTGCTAATACCCATCTAGGAAATCTCCGACAGACTCCGTTTTTCATTGCATAAAATTTTATGAGAATTCGACTGCAAGGTGGAGCGTTCAGTTTGATACTCTTGTTGAGAGACAGATCAAGAAATTCCAAATTTCGCATTCCATTGATGATGCATTCTGGCATTATATTGAATTTGTTTTCTGCGAGATTGAGTTCCCGGAGACGATTGAGTCTCACGAAAGCGTAGGGAAGTGATGATAAACTGTTGGAACTCAAATCTAGGATTTCTAAATTAATTAGGTTTCCTAGGTCCTCGGAATGTTCCTCGAGTTTATTGTGCGATATACTTAAGGTCTTTAGACTTCGAATTTCCGCGAGAACTTTCGGCAGTCTTTGAAATTCGTTGTGGTCGAGTTTCAGGTGTTCCAGTTTGGTCAAGAGATTGAAGGAACATGGTAATTCTTTGAGATTGTTATTCGAGATATCCAATTTTTTTAAATGGATCAAGTGCTGAGAAAAATTATTCGGAATGCAGGTGAGATGATTGGTAGAAAGCGATAATTCTCGGACGATCCGTAAATCCATTTTATCACAGAATTCAGTCATAGAATTGTCTTTTAGTTTTGAATTCATATTTATTAAATGCGTCTCTGAGATTATGTGATTTTGGCCTGTTTGTATGTGATCGGGATGATCGGTTTTAACTGCACTGTTTTCGGGCATCATGTCTAAACAGAAAAAATAAAGAAACTAAAAGGTTTTTTTTTCAAATTATAGAATATTCAGCAATTCAATTTTAGTATTTTTGTTCATGAATTTGTTGAATTTAACACAGTTTAAGTAATGTAGAAGTTCAAACTATTTGAAGAAATTTTTACGGATTTCAATAATGTCATGGGATATGAAAGAGCATAACAAATTTCTAAGGATTAAAAGTAATTTCAAATGATTCCAAGGAATTTCAAGAGAATAGGAAATTTCAAGGATTGTCAAATATTTTTGTGGCATTTCAAAGATTTCCAGGTGCAATTATTTTAATGAAAATTTCGAAGGGTTTCAATTAATTTCGTAGGATTTCTAAGGATTTTAAGCTTAATTTTAAACGATTTCTAAGGAACTTTAGAAATAAAATGAAATGTGAAGGCATTCCTAGCGACTTCAAAGAATTCAAATGATTTCAAGTTATTTCAAAAAATTTCACTAAATCTAAGGATTTTATTGATTTTTAATATTTTAAGTTATTTTAAAAGGTTACGAAGATTTTTACGGAACTAAAAAATTTAAGGATTGTCAAAGAGCTTCGTAGAATTCCAGAAGATTTTAATAGATTTCAAATAATTTCACAAGGTTCAAGTGATTTTATAGGCCCTCCATGTATTTCCAGAAATTATGGGAGTTCAAAAAACTGATGTCAATAGGTGTTTGGAGCTATTTTAACAGATTCTGAAGGATTTCAAGAGATATCGAACATTTGAAGAGATTTTAAAAATGTTTGTACGATTTACAAAAATTTTAAGTGATTTTTAAAGAAGTTTGAAAAATGAATGAACTTTCAGGGAATTTTTTTAACGAAGGCAAATATTTCAAATGATTTTAGGGTTTTAAAGAAAATACAATATTTAAAGGAATCTTTTGAATTGATTTGAAATCCTTTAAGATCTGTGTAAAAGCTTTGAAAACCTTGAAATTTTTGTGAAATGTTTCCAAAAGTTAAGTCATTTTTAGAGAACTTTGAAAAATAGATAAAATTTCCGGGAATTTTTCTAAGGAATCAAAATATTTCAAGGTGTTTTGGGGTCTTTCGCAACAACAAAAATTCACAAGAGTTACAGCAATTTTTTTAAATTTTGGTAAAATCATTAAAATCCTTGAAATCTTTGTGAAATGTTTTGAAATATTTGTGAAACCTTCTAAACAAACGTAAAATCGTTTAAAATTTAGTGAACTGTATCCTTTTTGAAATGTTTGAATTTGAAATCTTTATGAAATTTTTATGAAGTCTTTGACATATTGGTGAAATCTTGTGTATTCTTTTAAAATAATTGAAAATTTTAACATTATTGTGAACCCTCTTAAGATTTTGGTAAAATCTTTGAAAACCTTGCAATTTTTGTGAAATATTTCTAAAAAATTTTAATAATTTTTAGAGAATTTTGAAAACAATTGATTAAATCTCCAAACATTTTGAAGGTTTCTAGGGACTTGAACGGTTTTGTAAAATCTCTGAAATCTTTTGAATTATTTTAAAATCATTAAAATATTTGAAATCTTTAAAAATTTTGGTAAAATATTTGAAATCCTTGAAATAATTGTGAAATGTTCGAAATCTTTGAATTTGAAGTCTTAATGACATTTTTATGAAATCTGTGGAATATTTGAGAAATCTTTTGTATTAATTTGAAATCTTTTAAGATCTTGGTAAAATCTTTGAAACCCTTGAAATTTTTGTGTAATATTTCCAAAAATTTTACGTAATCTTTAGAGAAATTTGAAAAATAGATAAAACTTCAGGGAATTTTTCTAAGGAATCAAAATATTTCAAGGGATTTTGGGGTGTTTCGCAACAACAAAAATTCACAAGAGTTACAGCAATTTTTTGAATACGCTTTTGTAAAATCTCTGAAATCGTTGTGAAATCTTTCGCATTCATTAAAAATATGTTAAATCTTATTAAATTTTGGTAAAATTATTAAAATCCTTGAAATCTTTGTGAAATGTTTTGAAATATTTGTGAAATCTTCTAAACAAATTGGAAATCGTTTAAAATTTAGTGAACTGTATCCTTTTTGAAATGTTTGAATTTGAAATCTTTATGAAATTTTTATGAAGTCTTTGACATATTCGTGAAATCTTTTTTATTCTTTTGAAATCATTGCAAATTTTAACATTTTTCCCTTTTAAGATTTTGGTAAAATCTTTCAAAACCTTGCAATTTTTGTGAACTATTTCTAAAAAATTTTAATAATTTTTAGGGAAATTTGAAAACAATTTATTAAACTCCAAACATTTTGAAGGTTTCTAGGAACTTGAACGGTTTTGTAAAATCTCTGAAACCTTTTGAATTAATTTAAAATCATTAAAATAATTGAAATCTTTAAAAATTTTGGTAAAATCTTTGAAATCCTCGAAATAATTGTGAAATGTTCGAAATCTTTGTAAAATCTTTTAAATCTTTGTGAAATCTTTTATACAAATTTGAAATTTTTTAAAATCTGGTGTACTATGACCTTTTTGAAATCTTGGAATTTGAAGTCTTAACGAAATTTTTATGAAATCTGTGGAATGTTTGTGAAATCTTTTGTATTAATTTGAAACCATTAAAACATTTGAAATATTTGTGAAATCTTTTGTATTCATTGGAAATCATTAAAATATTTGTGAAATCTTTCTAAATTTTGATAAAGTCTTTAAAATCCTTAAAATCTTCTAAAAAAATTTGAAATCATTAAAAATCTTTTCTATTCATTTAAAATCATTCAAAGATTAGTGAAATCTTTTAAATATTTGGTAAAATCTTTGAAATGTTTCCGAAATTTTCTGATATATTTGTGAAATGTTCGAAATCTTCTAAAAAAATTTAAAATCATATAAAATTTTTTAATGTTTTGAAATCTGGTGTACTGTAAACTTTTTGAAATATTTAAATTTGAAATCTTTATCAAATTCTTATGCAATTTTTAAAATATTTGTGAAGACTTTTGTATTCATTTGAAATCATTACAATACTTAAAAACTTTGTAAAATCTTTGGAAATATTTTAAAAAATTTGCAAAATCTGTGTAAAATGTTTTGAAATATTTGTGACATGTTTGAAATCTTTCAAAAATCTTTAAAATGTTTTGAAATCTTCTAAACAAAATTTAAAAACTTTTAAAATATTAAAAAAATTTTGTGAATCTGGTGTATACGCTTCTAGAAATCTTTGAATTTGAAATTTTTATGAAATCTTGAAATATGTTCCTAAAATTTTTCACATCTTTGTGAAATTTTTTCAAATCTTCATGAAATATTTTTCAAGGTAGTTCTAAATATTTTAGCCATAGAAAAATTGACTTTCAAAATTAGTAACATTACAGTTGTAGAGTTTTTTTTCCCGAAAAATAGGTTATTAATTACTAAAATTAAAAAAAAAATTCCCAAATTTGTATTGAAAAAAATTTAAATTTCAAAAAATAAGCTAGAATCTATTAATACATTTTTTTACACTTCCATATGACAATATGTGTCGTCTAAAATAATTATTTTCTGTGTAGTTTGTCTACTTTTTACAATATTATTTCCTTAACTTATTTTTCAGAACTTTTTTAATGCTACATATACTGTAATTATTATTATAATTATAATAATAAATGAAACGCATGTCATTTGTCAATAACTTAATACATAAGGATCTACGCACTTATTTAAAAAATAATTAACATTATTTTTCGAGTAAAATAAGACCATTGCATTTTGAGGTAAGATGTACAAACCTCAAGTCGAAGTCTTTCGAATTCTGAATGTATTCTCTTAATTAATAAATTGGAAATTTATTACTTCAACTTTAGAAGACTTTCCCAACTTTAATGATTTTAAGTCAATAAAATACGTAAATAATTATAGGTTAGGTTTACAAGTGTCAACAAAAAAATTTGCTCATGTTACTAGCCTTCTTCTTGATATAAGGATTATATCTCTTAATTAATATTTCACTTTTGATTTTTTAATAAAAGAAAATTCAGGTTTTGTAACAATAAAATACAAAATGCTTCTGCAATCTTTTACTTCATTTTGTTGACTTTTGTTTACTTTATCTTGGCTTTATCATTCAGATTTCAGTTGGTTTACGAGTTTGAAATTTTTTGATAGAGGACGCTTCTCAATTCAAAACTTTGCATTCCATCGTCAAGATGGCGCCGGGCAGTAATTCCGGAACGGCTTTCCACGGGATTTGAACGATTTTGCTGACGGGAGTGAAGCGTTTTTCTCAAATATTATAAGAATTCGTGAAAATCAGAAAGTTATTTACAGTTTTTTATTTAGTATTTGTGACTTCTCATCCATAAGAAATGTAACAAGTGTTCCCAATTTTGAGAGCATGGAACCTAACCTTTTTCTGCACGTTTTAGAGAGTGCGAATAAATATTTAAAATATTGTTAACAATGAGACTTTTCATCCATTTTCATGCTGAAATGAGTGAACAGAAGGGTAAGTTTTTCAATTATTAATTTCTTTCTTTGAGAATTGTTACGTTTTCTATATTATAATGGCAATTTATGTTTCCTTAAAAGTGGACAAAGAAGATAAGATTTTGCCACTTTGCACTCAAGATTTGTAGAGTTTGGTTTTAAAATCTGTAATACTTAGAAAAATATTATTCTAGAGACTGCAGATATTGTTATTTTTTCGCACTCTGGGAAGTTTTTAATTGATATGTGTTGAAAAAGATAAGGCTTCAAATCTAGAAATTTTCGGTACGAATCGCGATCTTTTTCGATTTTGTTGGCCATTGTAATATAAATAAATTTCAGTTTTTTAATTTAATTAATTAATTTAATTTAAATTTTATTATATTAATTTTTGGTTTGTATTTT